>PVJI01000732.1:136951-230142 GCA_004026765.1 Micronycteris hirsuta | reverse complement strand
TGTCCTGGAGCAGTGGTAGTCGGGGTGCCCAGCTGCAGGCCAGTGAGCACCGGTCCCCTTGCTCTGTGGTTTTCACAAAGCCTGGTGGGGGAGCCTGGGGCTGTGGCTCCGTTTGCAGTTTCCTGGGGGCTCCGTGACTCATGCTCTCTCTGGGGCTCCAGGGTGCCAAAAGGCTCACTGGTGGGCCTGTCTGGGAGTGCGTCCTGCCCATGGCACACAGTGGGGGTCCTACTGGGTGTCACTTCCCTCCCTTCCTCCTGGGCAGTTCTGCTGGTCACTGCTGACCACCATCTGTCTGGTAACTGGGGGGTTTCACTTGGGCAGGAAACTGGCTCGAGGGCCTGAACTCTGACGGCCAGGGGCCTTGCAGAAGTGGGGGTTAAGGAAACAAACTGATTTCCTCGGGACGGATAAAGATGATATCTTTGTACACATAAAGATGGTACCCATCTAGACTTACATAAAATACAATCTATTGTTGCATAAATATTTCATTTTTAAAACTTGAGTATTAATTTTAGATTCAGACACAGCCAGGTGGCTCCGAGGGAATGCGGCTCCGGGCTGCCGCCCTCCAGTCTCCCTCGTGGACACGGGCGCCCTGCTGAGCAGGGCATTTGGACCCTAGTCCTGTCTAGTCTTTCTTCTCAACCCCCCGGGGCTGTGCAGCCCGCTGTTTCTCAGCTCCCTCCCTCCTGTCTGGGCGTGGGCTTGTGTGGACACCCCTCTCCTACCATTTCCCGCGCTGCAGCCCCGACGGAAGCTCCTCTCTGTCCTCAGGGACCCAGGGTTCTGTGCTCGCAGGGAGGGACCCACGCCATGGCCAGGTCCATCTGTCAACCTCAGCTTGCCTGGCCCCTCTTGGGCAAGTGCTTCCTCCCTCTTCTTCTCTGACAGGCTCCCTGAGGACAGCGCCCTCCTGAGCAGGGGACGCCAGGCTGTGAGTGGCTGGGTGCCTGAGCTTTGAGGCACCTGGGTTCTGTGTGCAGGCTAGTGGACAGTCACTGTTCTTGGTGGCATCTCCGTTTTTAATAGCCGGGACACTCCAAGGCCCCAGCGCCCTAGCCGGGAAGACAGTGCCCAGAGTCCAAGGATGCTCTCTGTCTCCATAGCAGCAAAGCACGCCACCAAGCAGCCTCTCCACCGTGGGCCCTGCTTTGCGCAGTGACCTTCCCCCACACAGCTGTCATGCCTGTGGTACTGATGTCCTTGCTGTTCTTGCTCAGGTCAGCTCTGCACTTTGGCTGTTCCTGTCGGCAGGCCGACTCTCACCCCCGCTGACTTCCACGTCATTTCATCCAGGAAGCTTTTGCTGGCCAAGCCTGCCCGTGTGTCCCCTCGGAGCTCCTGCAGGTCCCCTCGGTGGTCCTGTGTGCCAATGGTTCTTCTTGGGTCCACTTGACCGCTGCAGACCCTGGGCTGCAGGTGGGCAGGACCTGGGGTACAGAGATGGTTGTTGGAAATGGGATTGAACAAGAGAGCTTACGCACTATGAAGGCTGCGAAGGTACAGGGCTGCGGCAGAGCCGGGGAGCCTGCGCTCCCCCAGATCTCCCGGACCTGGGCCGTGGGAGCTGGGCCCAAGCACTCTGCCTCTGTCCCAGTGGCCCGTTGGGAGGGGAGGGGTGGAGCAGGGACAGTACTGGGGCAGGCTGCGCCTGTGCTGCCCCACCCCCACTCCCGACCCCCACGTCCTAGGGCTTACAGTGGAAAGGGGGCATGCAGTCTATGTGGTGAGGAGCCCAGCCTCTGGGCAGTGAGCAAAGGGACTCCTGCTGTCTGCTTCCTACTAGGAGCTGGTGGGTTCTAATCAGATGCATTTCCTCTGAGGGCACTGGCCTGACCCTGGATCTTCAGGGCTAGTCTCAGCATTGGCTCTCTCAAGGCAGAAGTTGGAACAGAGCACAGCCCGCCATAGGTGGCCCCTGCTACTGGGGCTCTGCAAGGGGGTGAGGCTCGAGCGGCCGAGGTCAGACTTTTGTCCAGGTCCATCCTGAGGATAGCATGTTTGGTGATCAAGGGCATGAGTTGTGGCCATAAAGACTTGAATTTCCATCCTGGCTTTGCTGCTCTGAGCCTCAGTTTCCTCTTCCGTGAAATGGGTGCAACAGCGCCACCCGCCTGGTTGGGATGTGGTGAGGTTTAACACAGATGCTTAGCAAGCGCTCCCTACAGGGCCTGGCACATAGCAGGTCACCCCCCAGGAGAAAGGGGGAGCGGCACATTGTCTATGGCATTACGATCATTCATTTTGTGTGCCAGCGTGGCTAGGCTCCGGGACCTGGATGGATGCTTGGGAAAACACTATTCAAGGTGTACCTGTGAAGGTACTTTTGGTTAAGGAGAGCGACATTTCGATCAATGGACTTGCAGAGAAGCAGATTAGCCTCCGCAGTGTGGGTGGGCCTCCCCTGCCCAGTGGAAGGCCTCGAGGGAAGACCGAGTTCCTCTGAAGAAGGGGATTCAGACAACAGCCTGTCTCTGGGCTTGAACTGCGGCTTCCCCCAGTTCTCCCGCTGCCAGCCTAGCCTGCAGATTTGGGACTTGCCAGTCTCCACAACTGCATGAGCCGGCTGCTGAAACTGAACCTCCCTCTCTCCGTCTGCACACACGCACACCCCCACCCCTATATCTACACTGTCGGTTCTGTTTCTCTGGAGAACCTGCACTAGTAGTCACAGTGCAGTGGACGCGAAGCTCACCAAGGGCAGGGGCTGTGCCCTTTGTCCAGCCCTCTGTCCCTGTACCTAGCCCAGTTCTGCACATTGCAGGTGTTCCTCACCAGTAGCCTGGTGGCTCCCACACCCTTTGCCTTTCCACGCAGTAGCTGGGGTGTCTGCCCGGGGAGAACCAAGAGTGCCTGCAGTCAAGGATGGATTCGCGTCTGGGCACTGTGCTGATTTCAAGGGGCGGCCAAAGAAGGTGATGAGAAGTTTTGAGCCAGACGTTGTTGAAGCAAAAACTTCAATATGGGGCAAGATGACTTCTGGGCTCAGGTGCCCGCCGCTGCCCGGCTGGGGCGGGGCCACTCCACCTGGCTGCCGTGAGCCTGTGACGGCCGTGGGGATGGCCCGAGCGGTCCTGCCCAAATCAGTTCTCACATTTACAACCTCCAACAGACTGGCACCAGAAAAAGGTTGACTTTTCTCAAGTTTTATTGTAAAATCCTCAGCAAAAGAGCATTTACAATGACAGTCCTTTATGACAATTTGTGAATCATCTTTATAGCAAGTGGTACTGCAGATACACGGCATGTCCAGTACTGTGTGATACGTCAAAATAAACACAAACGTTTCAGATGCCACATACAGTGTCGGTACAAAGTTCTACTAAAGTTGATGTATTAAAAATAATTTATATATATCTTATAAATAAGGAAAAATCCACATGTGTAGTAGTCACAGGAGGCCTTTTGCGAAATACCGGTGATTACAGAAAATATATTTTGGAGTCTACACAACGGCTGAAAATAATGTGATCTGCCTTGACATGGGAGATCTGAAAGTTTTCCGAGGTGGGGAGGGCTGAGGCTCTTCCCGGGACAAGTGGTGTGTGTGTGACTTCGTATTTCGAGGGTCATTCGGCTAGACTACAGCAAGTGAGTGTGTGTGAGCACCCCAGCAAAACTCCATGCCCAGTTCTGCTTTTAGGTCGTCTCACACAGCCTTCAGGAAGAGGGGGCTGTGGGGGAGGCAGGGCGCCAGGGGCCAGGCCAGGGAGGGGCGGGGCTGGGCGGTGGGGCTGTGGCCCTGGGGTGGGTGCCTGGCAGACCTGTTGTCCCTCATGTCTCTGAAGCAGCTGAAGTAGCAAGGGACCAACAGCTCTTAAACCTACAGCAGGTGTCATGCTGGGCAGTGGGCGAAGGTTTAGATTTAGGAACTTTTCTCCTTTGAGGGCTCTTGGACCCATAAGCAGCCAGTACTGGCTGCCCTTCCTTAGAAATGGAGCTCTGATCTTGAAAAGGGCCCCCAAAAGGCAGCAGCCTCTGACCCCGCCACGCTGCCGCGTGGACAGCAGGGACCCCTGGCTCGGGCTGGGGCGAGTCGACAGTCACTGCTTTGCAGAGTGCAGGCTCAGCCCTCTAGACCCTCTGGGTCGTGACCCACGTTCTCGGGGCCGCAGGGAAAGGGATGGTTCCGTGTAAGTTAAAGTGAGCTTGAAAAGACAGGTGTGTGAATTGTGGCTTGCAAACAAGCAAACAAACAAACAAACAATAGCACACGCTCTGTACTCTGGCACTGGTTGGAGAAGCCTTGCTGTGAATTTTGGAGACCAATCCCCGTTCTCCCTGTCCTTCCCATACTTTCACTCATCGTGTTTGGTTAGATTCCCACTCGCTGGCCGCAGCTCCAACGCATGCATGAAGCAGGCTCGCTGGCTGTTCTGAGCTGGCCCGAGCAGGCTTGCAGGCCTAGGGCAGACGCTCAGACCCCGCAGTGACCCGGCGGCTTGTCCGGCGGAGACCAGAGCAGGAGGTGGGCTGCGCTCCGCCAGGTGTTTGGGGTCTTGCACTCACATCCTGAGGGTAGGTACTATGTATTTTTCCCCCTTAAATTTTTAAGCATCTCAGTCCTGTGATCGCTATGATTTTGGAGAGAAACCAAGGCAGCTAGTGACTTTCTTGGAAAAAAACAAAACAACTGCTTTGCCTACGTGCCAGTCTGGGAGGAAAGAAGTAGTGGCATCTGGCCCTCTGAGTGGCTTCTTACTTGTACCCCAAAGCAAGGGCGCAGCATGGGCTAGAGCCACCGGGCGCTGGTGTGGCGGTGCGGTCAGTTGCCTCTTGAACTGTAGAAGCAGGAAGCTGCAGGCATAGGGAGGAAGCAGGAAAAGCAGAGAATGGAGCAAGTGGAGGCGGGTGCAGCTTAGGTCCTCTCAGGGACGAGGCTTGGCTCAGATGTCATCGTCTCTGCTCCCGTGGACAGCTTCTGTCTGCTGACAGCTGACTTTCCTGAGGTCCAGAGTTCTTGCCAGTCGTGGTCACCTAACTCCAAAGGGCTGTGAGCAAGTGTTTGGGGCTGATTCTGGGCAGCAAGGGGCAGTGAACCATGGGTTCTGACGGCACCTGCAGCGGGATTCGGCTCCTGGGTGGGGAGGATGGCTAAGGACTTCATGTCAGCGTTGTCACCATCCATGTCACCTGTCTGGCCTCCTGGCACGGGGGCAGCGCTCCGGCGGTGCTGGGTGCAGGGAGGAAATGTGAGGTAGATTGGCGGACGTGTGGGAGAGGTGGGTGTGGAGTCATTTCTCCTGGAGGAGGGTCAGAGGGAGTGAGCTATGGGGTTTGGTGATGAAGACAGTTCAGCGTCCGTGGTACTTGGAGAAAACCCATTCTGAGAATTCACTCAATCACTTTTTAAGCCCCTTGTAGAAAAATATATCCAGAATGAATCTGTTCCACCTCTCAGTTCTGAAATCGCCTTTAGTTCACAGGTTCTTGGTCAACAGGAAGCTAGAGGTTGCGGCTCCATGAGGCCGACCACCAGGCTGCGTCCCACAGGCGATCTCAGCCGTGACCATTCTCCACGGCAGCAGGCGGTTCTCTGCTTTGCGAGGGGTTGAGAGCCGTCCTCCAGGGTGCCTGCCTGGAGCACCTGGAGCGGGAGTCCTTTCCACACAGAGGAGCAGGGAGGTGCAGCGAGGGCGGGTTGGGGGCGGGGATGGCAGGGCCTGGGCTGCTGAGTCTGGGGATGCCATCTGTAGATCGAAATGCCTGAAGCTTGGTGGTGTGGTTGGCTCCAGCCGAGTCTTTAGAGGGCTCTCCTGGTTACTTCCAGGGGCCTGAGTGAGCAGTAGGACACGTGAGTGACTTGGACACCTGGGGCAGAGGCTGGTGCGGGTGGCCGGGCTGCCTGGCATGGGCAACGTGGTGCACGGCCCAGGCCACGAGTGCAGAAAGTCCACACAGCTGTCTCCAGACAGCTCGATCCCTCTTCCTGCCGCCCCTGCGGGGAGCTGGGTGGGCATCTGGACCCAGAGCCCTCCTGTGGGCTCACTGGGGCAGGAGAATGAGGCCCGTTCCCAAGCCTTAATATCACCACAGGTGTAGGTTATTTGTGTTTGTTATTCTGAAAAAAGAAATCTGCTACGTTTTTGTGAAATCAATTTTATTTCAAAATTCAGTAATGTTGGAATAGTGAGTTCATTAGATAAGTGGCTTTTCTGGTGATTCTTTTGGATAAATGAATACCTCTCCAATGTGAACTGTCCGTAGTTAGGTGATCTTTTGTGTTTGTAGGTGCTGGCTTTGCCTCAGGCCCCACCTGTTGTGACGGAGACTTCTTACCCCAGTTGCTTTCAAATCGTGTTCTGTGAGCCTCTTCCGGGGCCAGCCTTTCCCCTGCCTCCCACACAAGCAGTTCTGGTCAAAGACATTTACCTGCTGGCCTTCGTGGGCTTGCGAATGTCAGCTCTCAGGCCTGTGACCGCTCTCTCCAGTGGCTGGCGTGCGAGGCGGAAGCTGGCTGGCTCTCGCAGCTGCACAGTGAGGACGGTGAGAGGCGGGCATGCCGTTCAGACACAGACAGGGAGGGAGAGGGGAAAGGGGCGGACGCTGCAGATGTCACTCCCAGTTTGAAAGGCCAGTCGGGACCCATTTGGTCTTTTTTTAGGAATCCTGCTGAAACCCAGAGGGGCCAATGTTCGGGCCTGGCAATGAGTGGGCTCTCCCTCAGGTGGGCTCAGAGATTTTTCTGCCACGGACTGCCACAGTTTAGATTTTCCCGAAGGGTGAATTCATGAAGGTTGGGCAATTTCAGTGATCAAAGGAGGAGTTTGGAAGTAAACATGTACAGAACTTGAGGCAAGAATAAAAAGAAAGGGTGAGATCCATCCATCCCAGCTGCTGTGAAACTGAGTATTAGGCTTCTGAAGCCAGTCTCCTCACTCTGTACCTATGTACTGTACCTGTAAAAAAAAAAAAAGTCTAAAATGTGGCCTTGGCTGTTGTAGCTCAGTGGATTGAGCGCGGGCTGTGAACCAAAGGGTCGCCGGTTTGATTCCCAGTCAGGGCACATGCCTGGGTTGCAGGCCAGGTCCCCAGTGGGGGCCACATGAGAGACAACCACACATTGATGTTTCTCCCCCCTCCCCTCCCTTCCATCTAAAAATAAAATAAAATCTTAGAAAAAAATCTAAAATGTGAATGCACATGTCTAGGCACACTCCCGGGAGTTGTAGGGAGCAGGTGTATGTCACACCGTGAGGCTGGCTGAGCTCAGCAGTGGGCGGGCACAGGCGGGCTGGGTGGCCGGTGGCCAGGTGGGGATGAAAGGGAGCCGTGTGGGTGTAGAGCGAGGTGGGGCTGAGCCTTCCTTTCCCTGAAAAGGGCTGTTCTCAGCGGCACAGGAGCTTCACGGCCACGGGGCAGGTGAAGGGGGCGGACCTAGCTCAGGCATCTGTGATGGGACCACTGCTCCCAACTCCAGGTGGCTTGAAAAGCAGTCCTTTGAGCCAGCAAGGCTACCAGTATGTTTTGGCCGCTGACGTGAGAAGGAAAGGGACGTTCTGAGAACCCAAGGGAGCCCCTTCCTTGCTGAGATTCTCCGACGCAGGCCGTCTTCCCAGGGCTGGGTGGATGGCACTCCCGATTGCTCAGCGTGGCCGGAGACGCGGGGGATGACTCGGTGGAATGACAACCAGCCTGCATGCCTCTGGCCTGGAGTTCTGGAGTGTGGGCTGCTGGGGAGGGGCCCAGGTGTCAGAATGAACCCCCCTGAAAACCCTCACCATGCTGACTGTGCTGTGGGGATGAGGGGCTGGGGTCACCAGAGCTGAGCGCCAGGACCGCAGGCAGAAAGGTGGTTGGTTTTTAAGAGGGCTAGGTGAAGGAGCCTGCCTGGACCCGACTCGCGTCCTTGAGGTTTCAGCGCTGAGCCTGGAGTTCACACAGTTGCAGGCTGCCCGCACCTTACCAGGTGAGCGCCACCGGCCCTGGGCCTGGCGCCTCAGTTGTCCCCTCCGTGGCAAAGAGCAGGCACAGGGGCTTCGTCCTGGTCTCTCAGGGTCCCAGCCAAGAACAGAGTCCTTACCCACGCGGTGGCCCGGCCTGCACGTGGGGCGTCAGTGCCGCAGAGGACCCGTTAGTCTCGGATGACCGTTCTTTCTGGCTGTGGGATGTGGGGCGGTGACTCTCAGGGACACGGCCTAAGGCAGGGACCAACAGAGCTGGACCTCGGACAGCGTCTTTCTGCGTACTAGCATTTGAGATTATAAAAAATTATTTTTTAATCAAAATTTCCAAAATAAAGTGAGTGATTTCCCCACCCCGCAAGCTGCAGTAAGTCTTGTTGGCTCTCTCTCAGGCTTACGAGTCCCGTGGAAGGGAAAGCAGGAAGCAGCTGCAAAGGAGGACAAAGGTGCAGAGCGAGGGTGGGCGTGGCTCTCGTGCCAGGAGGGAAGCCCCAGCCCCGGCGGGCCTGCGTTTCCAGGCCGGGTCCCAGCCCAGCCCGGCAGGTGCAGCCTGGCTGGACCCCGCGGAAAGGAGGATGCCTGTGCAGAGGCAGCTGGCGGAGGTGCCCGCCTGGAAAGCAGGAGCTTCCGGTTCCACAGCGTCCCCCGGTCACTTGGCGTGTGGCTGGGCCCAGAAGTGGCTCCTTTACACAGCAGTGTGGCTTCCCGTCGCAGCTTGAGGCAGACCTCCTACTTCCTAACGAGAAAACCCCAACCCGGTCAGCAGCGCACACCTCAGACTAGGAAACTTGCAAGGAGACCAGCGTTGCACCACAAAGCGAATACAGGTTTTGCTTTTGTCTGTAAAAATGTACAGGGCGCCTGCTTGGGGCTGCGGGGTCAGGACGAGGTGGGGCTCGGTGGCCCGGGCTCTGCGCTGGCCTCCTTCATACCTCGCCCACCCACACGGCTGTGGTCCCCCCCTGTATGCCCGGCACCTCACACCGCAGTGCATTTCGTCGCCCGTTGATGAGAAACAGTGACCCCCGGGCTGGCGTGAGGAGGTACTGTCCGAACAGCCCGCTGTCCCTCATGATCCTGCGGGGCCCTCCCCAGGGCCTGGCTGGCCCTGAGGGCGGCTCCTTGAAATTCTTCAGCACGCCCACCTTCCCCGAGGACAGTTCCACGAACAGCAGGTCTGGCCCTGTCTCCAGCGTGGCGTAGATGTAGTACTGGTTGCCATGGGAGAAGGAGCGCTGGAACACCACGTCGGAGACGCCCTGGCTCACTTTCAGCCTGTAGAGGGTCCGGATCTCCCCCCGCAGGGTGACCTCCTGCACCTGCAGCTGGTGGCTGGCTGCGGCGGCACTGACGACGAAGCGCCCGTCGGGGGACATGTGTGGGGTGCCGGTCACGTCGCCGTTGGGGCCGACCACGGAGTCTGTGACACTGTCGATCAGCAGCTGTGCGGCCGCAGCAGAGGCCTGGGCCCGTCGGCACTGGACGAAGAAGTAGCCGCCCAGGTGGGTGTGGGCCATGGCCTGAGGCAGGCAGCCCTGCCGCTGCAGCCCCACGGTCTTGAGGAGCGTCAGTGTTTCCAGGTCGACTTTGTGGATGGCGGGCTCAGACTTGTTGAAGACAAAGCCGAACCTGGGAGGGGGAGAGCTGAGGTCAGAGGTCAGGGAAGGAACCCCTACCTTCCCTTTCCCTGAACCCTTCGGTGGTCTCATAGCCTGGGGATAAGATCTACCCTCTGCAGGGGGCGGCTTTGTAAACGATTCACCTGTGATCTCAAGTCACATGAAGAGAGCTACCAGCGTTCTGGACTTAAGCTTTTGTGACATACACACAACTTTAGAAATGGTAAGAAGTTCTGGAAAAGTGCCGCCAACAGCTTCTCCCTTAGGGATGCATCTGAACTGGGGCCCTTGTGGCAGGGGTGGGGCGAGGCCTGGAGGGGAAGGACCAGCGCTGGCTGCCCCGGCTCTGCCTGCCACGAGGACAGGACAGTAGAGCCCACAGCCTCGCTGTTTTCTGGACTAGCTGGTCAGTCCGAATTCGAACACACACGTTCAGTGAAGGCAGCCCAGGTTTCCTACCAGCGTTCTCTTTCCCTGGGAACAGGAAGAGGCAGCTGCTTCTCTGGCCACATGTATGATGCTGGTAGGGCTGAGAGTGGCTTTGACTTTTGGAGCCAGATGGCCCTATGCTGTGGAGTGCCCGGCTGGCCACAGGGCCCGGGGCAAGTTGCTGGCCTGTCCACGCCTTTGTGAATCTAAAGAGGGCAGTTCCTGGGAGAGCTGGTGGGGAGAATTAGAGCTAAGAGGACGTGGCGGTGGAAGAGCTCCAGACACGCAGTGGCTCACGTTCGGACCTCCGGAAGCTCACGGGGGAGGGCTGGGAGGGCCCTTGCTGGCTGCAAAGGGCGTGGCTCCAGGCGGGACTTCGAATCCTCTGATCCTCTGAGAGCCTCTCCGGAATCCCTGGCTCACAGAGGCCTTTTGACACTACTTTCTTACAGGAGTAGGGAAAAATCGCTTCCACAGTTTGCTCTTGAACACCAGTGCCTCAGAGTGGGGAAAACGCCCTCTTTAACGCATCTGGCATGCATCCTTAAAGAGAGGTGCATGGACAGAGCTGGAAAAACCCTACTCTCGCAAGGAACTTTATGAGGAAGCCACATGCAGGGGCCGCTGAGCCTCTGGACAGCGGGCTCCCCACGCATCCAGCTGCTCCGAGGGGCCTGGGCCCCTGGGACCACACCAGGGGCTCTTCCCCAGGCACCCTCTGTGGTGGGGGCTGGGGGTCATAGAGTGGTTATTTTCATCCGCGGGCAAGGACCAAGGGGCGAGTCCTGTTTTTACAAATCCAGCATCAGCTTGCTGGTGTCATTTCTTCTGGAGAAAGGTGCTTGATGCCAGATCGAAGGAAGGCACAAATAGCGCTGCGTGACCCCTGCGTCCTGGTGATTTTATAAAGGCAGGCTCAGTCTTTGGCAGAGGTGACTTCACAAGCTGTGTCAGGGGTGCTCTGAAATGAATGGGGAAGGGGAGTGACCAGCCAGGGTGAGGTCTGTCCCTGAGGCCCCGGCTGTTATTAGGAGGCTATTATTAGAAGGTTCTTTTTTTGAATGGTGGCAAACCAGGCACCCAGGGGGCTTCGCTTCCTGGCCAGGCACCTGCATGGCTGCTCTGGGGGCTCTGAGGAACCATGGGCTGGGGTTAGCAGAGAATGAGGCAGTATGGGCCCCTCAAAGGAGACCTGGCTTTGCATTTAGTTGGATTGCCAATTCCTGGCTGTGTGACCTTGACCAGTGTCTTAACTGCTCTGAGCCTCAGTTTCCTCATCTGTAAAATGGGTTCGAGATCACTACCACCAGTTTTTTTCTGTGTCTAGCAAGGGGAGGGTGCTCAATTAACCGCTGCTGCTTCCTGCTTTCCTCTGTTGTCCTCACCTGAGGATGAGCCTCCCTGACCTCACTGGGCCCCTGAGGGCGTTCGGAGCTGGGTGCCTCCTGAACTTGAACAATTAAGGACTGGGTTGGGTCCATTTCTCTGTCCCGTCCTGAGGGCTCCCAAGTCAGCCCAGGAGGAGTGGCAGAGACAGAGGCAGGAGCAGGCCCCACCCTGGGCGAAGGTGCCCCCCGCAGGGCGCAGCTGCAGCACGCGGGTCCTCCAGGCCTTGCCGGTGGGTCTCACCTGATGTGGTTGATGATGAGGTTTGTTGCGGGAATGAAGAAGTCATCCACTCCTGCAAAGGGCGTGCGAATGAGGTGCTGGCCCTGGCCGGTGCTGGCTTCTGTGATCACCTGCAACACGGAGCGGGAGTCCTGTGAGGGCCCATCCCAGGGCAGGGCTGGAAACCTGGGGACCTCCGCACGCTCTGGGGAGACCCCCAGCAGACAGGCCGTAGATATGGTGGATAAGCCAGTCTTGGGGGCAGGGCAGAAGTAGAATAAGATGCCACAGGCAGGGACCTGACCTTCCCGGGTGAGGACAGGGTGGGACGGGAGTGGATGCCCGAATGGTTCCCTCTGCTCCGTTAGGCATGACCTGCCACTCATCATCAGCTGTGGTGACTGCAGAGCAGGGACTTGCAGGGACCATGTTGGACGTGTGTTGGGGCTTCGGAGGGAGGCCCCTCAGCACGGAGACCTCACCCTGCTCAGAGAAAGCCTGCGACACAGGGAAGACCACCTTCTCAACACCTAGGTGCCCCCCAGGGAAAAGGGGAGAACTTTTAAATAATGTGTGACAGTTTACTGGTTATTTATTTTCCTTGGATGCCTGGACCCCGGGCCAGTTTGTTGGGAGTCTCTGTCACACTCAGCTCGCCAAGGTGTTTACGGGGAGCTGTGCCTCTGAGGTTCGTTAGAGAAAGCAGGAACCAGGCGGGGATCCTGGGCAGGGGTGCTGGGCAGGCGGCTAGAGGCCTTGCGAGTAGGATACTGGGGCAGGTTCCGGTGGTAGAAAGGGGGCTTGCTGTGAGAGGTAGGGAATTAGGTCCTGTGTTTGGTATAAACTGGTAGTGACAGAGCACGGCTGCCTCTGTTTCCCTGAGGTTGCGCTTTCTCCCCTGTGGACGTGGCAGGAGGTGACTGGAACCATCCTCTGGGGTGTGTCCTGCTGCGTCTGCCTCAGGGACAGGCACATGGGCAGGGCAGAACAGAGTGCAGCAACGTCCGTGGTTAGAGAGGATGGGAGGGTGGTCTGGGCCTCTGGCCAGAAAGCTCCCTGCTTCCCTGGGCATCTGCGCAGTAGCTCCTGAGGCCTGGGCTGGGCCAGCCAGACACTGGCCAGACAGCCTGCGTCCTCTGCCTTCTGCACGTGCTCATCAGCCTCCAAGTCCAAGGCCATTGCCCAGAAAGGTAGCAGACCTGCAGCCAAGTGAGGAGCTTGGTCAGCTTGAGGGCCCCAAGGACGAGCCCAGACTGCTCCGAGCAGGACAGAAGGCAGAGGACCCTGAGCAGAGACGTGAGACACTTCCGTGCAGAAGGAAGGATCCAGGTTTCTGCAGCCTCAGGCCGAGGACAGTCCTGGGGGCAGGCTCTGTGACTCCCGTGGCCTGGAGCTCTGCGTGCTTTTTCCTTCTGCGAATGGGGTTGCCTCCTGGCTCCGACTTTTATGATGAGACCAACAGCACCTGAGGTTTTGAGGTTTGAGCCTTTCCCGAACCATGCTCCCTGGGGTCAGCAGGCAGAATGCCAGACGGCAATGATGAGTGTTGTCCCTTCCCCGAGATTTCAGGGGAGCCTACCGTTCTCCAGCTGTGTTATTTCCCTGTGCTTTAGCAAAAATGGCCAAGTGCCACTTCCATGGCAGGTCCGTGAGGAAAAGCTCAGAGAACTGGGTATGAAGAAGTATCAGCATCTTGAGAGTCCAGAGGAAAATGCTAGAGAATTCCAAGGAGCCGTGGCAGGCCTGTCATTTTGGCTTGTAACAGAGATGGGAAATGACAGGCTGTCAGCAGTTGGTGCCGTTCACACCTCACCACTCTGACACCCTGCACTCAGAGGTCACTGCATTAAACGTGGTACCACGGGCCACTGAACTGATGCGGCATGTCAGCCTCGTGGCCCCAGCAGGTCATGTCCGCCTTGGCTTGTGTGCTAGCATGTGGCTGGGTACCTCAGTGGCCCCAAGGTAAGCCCCTAAATTTACTGGGTCTGTGAGCTTGGTGCAGGAAGGGTCCATATGTAGCTGGGTATCAGAGGTCATTTGGTAGTCAGCATGGGGTAAGAAAGACTGAGCATCTCCGTCAGAGGGCTGACAAGCCAGCTGCAAAGTGACATTTGGGGAAGGAGACCAGGCACCCAGTGGGACAGGCTGAGAGGCAATTGAAAGCTGGGCATGGGAGTGAGTGGGCCAGACAGTGCCGGGCCAAGGCCCCTGCTTCGGGGTGGGAGGTGCGGTGGGAGCGGGGGGCGGGGTGGGGCTCCCACGTTGAAGCATCTTCCTGTAGTCACAGCGAGGTTTGCAGCCAATTCCTTAGTGCTGGGTGCTTGGAAACGTTAAAATGTTTTTAATGGTTTGCAAATATAAACCACCAGGAACATAACGTTGTAACTAAATCTTTGTTCACACCCATGATCACAGCCCTGGGATAAGTTCTGAGAAGTGGAGTTGCTGGATCAAAAAGCACTGTTTTGAGGCTTTTGGTTCATATTTCAAATTGCTCACCACAAAGCCTATGCCAGTTGACCTTCCTGGAAGCAGTTTTTGGAAGTGCTCATTTGCTTAACCCCAGCTGACACTGACGAAGGTAGGTTTATTGAATCTATTTCATTTTCTTGTCATAGTACATTTCCCAGAGTTGCCAATTATGGTGATGGCGGACATCATGGTCTAATTGCTGAAATTAATTAAAATGCTTTTAGTGCTTTATCATTTAGACAAAATTTGCTCTTAGTTTCTGGGAAATAGTCTTCATTATATTTAAGGAGTTTCCTTCTAGTCCCATTTCTAGGTATTTTATTAAGAACGTCGGCTGCATTTAATTAAATGCCTGTTCAGCATTTATTGGAAATATCACAGGGCTTTTTTCTTTTTCTGTTTAAATTTGTTTGTGTTATGTGTAACGCTGACTGATTTCCGGGGAGCGGCCGTCATTGCCCCCGGGACGCGTGCCCTGCCCGAGTGATCGCGCGTGGGGCTGGACTCTGCTTCCAATGCCATGGCTAGAACTTTGTTCATGTGCTCGTGAGATTAAAGGTAGTATAGAAAATAAAGCTATAAACTAATCAGTTTTTATAATTACAAGACTACTGGCTATTTAAAACAAATGAAGGAGTTGTACATTTTTTTCTCCTGTGGTCTGAGATCAAATCATATTTTGAAGGGCTGAGAAAACTTAGATGTACACTTTTTTATGATAGATCTTTAATCTTATAGAAGCTTGTCCTAAGATAATTGTTCTAGTTGGTTTTTCATTTCTTAGGTCAGTTTTTTTCCTACAATTTGTAAATAATCATCCATTTATTTTTATTTTTAAAAATATAGTTTATTGATTATGCTATTGCAGTTGTGCCATTTTCCTCCCTTTACTCCCCTCTGCCCTGCACACCCCCTCCCACCCACATTCCCCACCTTTTGTTCATGTCCATGGGCTGCACATGTAAGTTCTTTGGCTTCTACATTTCCTATTCTATTCTTAACCTCTCCCTGTCTGTTTTCTACCCACCGTTTATGCTACTTATTCTCTGTACCTTTTCCCCCTTTCTCCCCCTCCCACTCCTCTGCTGATAACCCTCCATGTGATCTCCATTTCTGTGATTCTGTTCCTGTTCTAGTTGTTTGCTTAGTTTTTCTTTTAGGTTCGGTTGTTAATAGCTGTGAGTTTGTTGTCATTTTACTGTTCATAGTTTTGATTTTCTTCTTTTCCTTAGATAAATCCCTTTAACATTTCATATAATAAGCACTGGGTGATGATGAACTCCTTGAACTTGACCTTATCTGAGAAGCACTTTATCTGCCCTTCCATTCTAAATGATAGCTTTGCTGGACAGAGTAATCTTGGATGTAGGTCCTTGCCTTTCACGATCTGGAATACTTCTTTCCAGCCTCTTCTTGCCTTAAGGTTTCTTTTGAGAAATCAGCTGACAGTCTTGTGGAAACTCCTTTGTAGGTAACTGTCTCCTTTTCTCTTGTTGCTTTTAAGATTCTCTCCTTATCTTTAATCTTGGCTAATGTAATTATGATGTGCCTCGGTATGTTCCTCCTTGGATCCAACTTCTTTGGGACTCTGAGCTTTCTGAACTTCCTGGAAGTCTATTCCCTTTGCCAGACTGGGGAAGTTCTCCTTCATTATTTTTTCAAATCAGTTTTCAATTTGTTGCTTTTCCTCTTCTCCTTCTGGCACCCCTATGATTCATATGTTGGAATATTTAAAGATGTCCCTAGGAAAGCCTCTCCTCATTTTTTTTGAATTCTTGTTTCTTCATTCTTTTCTGGTTGAATGCTTCTTTCTTCCTTCTGCTCCAGACTGTTGATCTGAGTCCTGGTTTCCTTCCCATCACTGTTGGTTCCTTGTATATTTTTCTTTATTTCACATAATGCGACCTTCATTGCTGCCTGGGTGTTTTTTATGCTGTTGAAGTGCCCAGTGAGTTCCGGGAGCAACCTGATAACTAATGTTTTGAACTAGGTTGGCTCTTTGTCGCTTAGTTGCATTTTTTCCTGAAATTTAATCTGTTCTTTCATTTGGGCCATTTTTTTTTTTTTTTTTTTTGGTCTCAGTATGCCTATTAAGTTGTAAGGGGCAAAGCCTTAGGTGTTCACCAGGGCGGGGTAACCCACATAGTTGCGTTGTGACGCTGTCTGTGGGGAAGGGGTCCGAGAGGGAACAATGCTGCTTGCTCTGCTCTCTGCTGGCTTTCAGTTACTTCCCCTGCTACCCACAAGCAAATTGGGCCCTTCTGGTGCTGATTCCTGGGTGGGTGGGCTTGAGTTTGTTATAGGACCCTGTGGGTCTCTCCAATAAACTCTCCTGTGAGGCTGGGAGTTTCTCCTGCTGCTGCCACAACCCCCACAGGTGTTTTCAGTCAGAGGCTTTGAGGCTTTATTTCCCCACACTGGAATCCTGGGCTGCATGGTCTGTTTCACTCCCTGGTTGCTGCTGCCTTGCCTGGTCCTCCAGCCACCACCTTGTTGTGAGTCCTCTCCATCCCAGCTGCCTGGATCCACCTTGCCTACTGGTCTGGATGACTGTTTTTTCTTTAACTCCTTGGTTGTCGGACTTCCATATAGTTCGATTTTCTGTCAGTTCTGGTTGTTTTTTTTTTTTTAATTTGTTGTTGTCCTTTTTTTGGTTGTGGGAGGAGGCACAGTGTGTCTACCTATGCCTCCATCTTGGCCGGAAGTCTAATCCATTTCTAATAGGTTTTAAACTTTGCTGCACCAGAATTGCAATGTAGTATTATTTTACAATTATTTCATTCTCCTTATCTGCGGTCATATCACTCCCTCTTCTTCATTGTGTCTATGTTCATTATTTTTGCTTTATCAAGTATGAGAAGGATTTATCTGTTTCTCTATTTGTTCCCTTATTATTTTCTTTCTATTAATTTCAGTGTTTTTATCCTTATCAGTCACTTTGTTTTTTTTCTAATTTCTTAACACAAATACTTCCTCTGTGGGCTTTTTTTTTTTCCCCCCTCTGTGGGCTTTTAAGGCACAAATATTCCTTGTGTATAACCTTTGCTGTCTCCCATAGGTTTTGATGTGAAATGTTCTCTTTTTCATTGCTTTTAAGATTGTTTATAATTTCCCTTTTAATTTCCTCTTTGATCTAATAATGATCTAGGAGTGCTTTCTTATTAGGTCACATTTTAATTACTTCTAATTATCAGATAATGTAGCCTATAACATTTGCAAAATTTGTAAATGTTTTCTTTGTGATTACTGGTACATGTATCTATACGTGAACATGTGAAAAACTACTTGGCAGATGAAAGGGTTCCTATATATTAATTAAACCAAGTTCCTTATTCATATTATTCAATTTTCCCATACTATTATTTTGTTTCCTTGGTATGTACAATTTTCCATATTTTGCCATGTATAATGCACACTTTTTTGTCCGAATTTTTGAGGGAAAAATAAGGATGCACATTATACATGGGTATAATGACTCCATACCACGGGTATGATAATCCTGTGTAGCATGTGCACAAAAATGTGGGTGGGCAACAGACATGGCAAAATACCGGTCAGCACATTTTAAACTAAGTTACCCTTATAATTTTAATTGCTCTTGTTTTGTGTGTATAGCTGCCATGTTGTTGGATATCTACTAGTCGGCTGTTGTCACACGTCTCTGCTTATGCTGGTGAGTGCTTTGAACCTTCAGCTCTGCCTCGTGTGATAACAGTGTCACCACCTGCACATGTACATTGTCCCCCTACTCAACACTATTGCTACCCCTTTAAATTAAACCTCTTATTACCATCCTATGTGTTTCTTGTAAACAAGTTATGGTTTTCTTTCTTTCCTTCATTTTTTCAAAAAGCCCAATCTGGTCATCTCTGCTTTCAACAGGAGAATTCAGTTTGTCTAATCTGGACTGAGACGCTCGGGTTTCAGCTGTTGATTTCAAATATTCTTTATATCCTTTCCTATCCCAATGGGACGGCATTTTTGAGTATTCTTACTTCTGCCTCGTCCTTCCACTCTGTACTCCGTTTTACTGAAATAATTTATCTGTAGTTATGTCCTGTATCAGGATTTCTCTTTCAGTGTGTCTCTGCTAATTCAAACATCCTTATTTTAGCACTTACTGTACATTTCTAGAGAGTGTGTCCTCATCCATCTTACCTGTAATCCTACACCTTCCTTTTCAGGGTTCCTTACACATGACTGTCTCATTGCTGTCATTCTCCGTCTTGATGTCTCTCCTCTGGTTCCTCAAACAGGCTCCTCAGGTGGTGCCTGTGAGCGATGCGCTTTCTGCACATCCTTCTATCTGTCGTCCTGACAGGTGGACGATACTTGGTGTGGGGTATAGGATTCTTGGACGTCACCCCTTTTATCTGAGTAGCGTCCATGTGACTCCACTGTCTTCCTGCTCCTGTTGCGGCCAAGCCGTCCTAGGCCCGCGGGACTGTCGTTTCTTCTGCAGGTCACTGGTTCCTTCTGCCTCGTAAGGCTTCCCCTCTATTCTTTTACCAACAAGGGCAGAGAGGTGTCATTTCTCAGCAGCTTAGCTTGGAAGTTGTAGATCCTTTTCAATCTACACGATTATATTTTGTAACTTGGTAATTTTATTCCAAATTTATTTAATGTTGGACTCCATTCCAGCTGCTTCCTTCTCTCTTTCCAAGCTTCTCGTGAACTTCTGAGTCGTCAGGTCTCAATCTCTTCATATACTTGGTCTGGGATTTGAGATTTTCTTGTTCATTATCTTTCAGGCAACTATTTGGCTCTCAACAGAAACTGTGCATTGCTGAACTTATCTACGACGGTTGGAAATAAGAGAATCATTTTTAGTTTTGGAAGGATCGTTGGTGGCTGCTCCCCTCGAGTTTCCATAAGCGCTTTCTCAGAGCTGCCGGGGGGACCGATGACAATACTTTCTGTAGGTTTAGCCTCTATTCTGAGCGACCTTTATTCTGGCTGCTAGGTCCTCTAATGGGTTGTTGTTGTTTGTCGTCAGCTCCCAGGGGCTCAAGACTGGTTGACGAGCCCATGGAGTGACAACAGGCTGAGTTTATAGGAGGTGAAGTCGTGTCCTCCCCCTGGTGCTGCCGAGGAAGGCAGGCCGGTGGCCAGTCCCTGGGAGGAAGCCCCTCGAGACCCAGCTGTCCCTGGCCTCTCCCCAGTCCTGGGAACAGGGCGAACTTGGCTCCATCTGCAGCCCTTCTCAGCTGGGGTTCTGAGAGAAAATTAAACCTTCACGCCCGAGGCATCCATTGTATGTAATGAATGAACTTTTCTGTGCATCTAGGATGGTTCTATGCACCATTTTGGGATGAATTGAGAAGACAGGCATGCCAATCACTTTTTGTAGAGCTGAATCCTCTCACGCATCTTCTATGAGAAAGGCTGAACCAGGCACACGGACTACAGGGGAGCTGTGGATCTTCCCTGGCTGGCGGAGGGCAGAATCCCACAGGTCTCAGGGCCCAAGCTCTTCCCGGGAGGTGGTAACGCAGCTGCAGGTGGGGGCTGCAGAGCCTGCTGCCAGGGCTGGACCGCGGGCAGGTTACCCAGCCTTTCTGAACCCCAGCCCACTGGAAGCACGCTGTAAACACGCTTCCGCTGACGGCGCAGGTGCTGCTGCTGCTTTCCCTTGCCCTCCTTACTGGCGGGTATCCAGTGCTTGCTTTGGCTCTAGGTCTCTGGCCTGCCCAGCCCAAGGCGAAGAGAGACAATCTCCCTTCGTCCTGCCTGCAGCCCCCACTGCTGCTTGACCCCAAGAGCCTCATTCCGGTCCTGGCAACATCAGCACCCTCTCCGCCGTCACTGTTACGGTGTCCAGCAGCAGGCCCGGCTGGAGACCCCCCGTCAGTCGCCCGTGAGGGGTGTCGGCCTCAGGCTGTTTCTGCTCTCCCCCAGCCTTTATGGGCATGTACTGGATAGATGTGGCTGGCCACTAGGGAGGTGGGAGAGGATTAAACAGGGAGGGAGGCCGTTCCTGTGTGGTGAGTGCCGCCTCCTGTGTTCAACGTACCTGGAGGCTTGGCTGGGACTTGTGCACGTCCCCCCAGCTCAGGACCCACACTTGGTCATGTGACTTGTCATAGGACAGCTTGGCCGGCAGAGGGTCCACACCTATGGACTTGAAAAAAAATAATGACCAGTTGGTCGTGGTTGTTGTAGAGGCTGCCGTAGTGGTCCTTTCTGGGCTCGGGGCACATGGCCGTCACCCCTGGGTGGGCAGAAGGCCAGCCCAGCAGCCTTGGCAGTGAGGCTGTTTGGGACCCCAGTGTAGGAGCCTCCCTTCTGGGCTTGTCTTTGGAGGCATAACATTGGTTGTCAGTAATTTATCCCTTTAAAAACTTCTCGTGTGTTTACGTGAAGGAGAGACCCAGAGCCTGAACACTCCATTCCAGAGCCAGCTGAGGACCCTCCCACCCCACCCCCTGGAAGCCTCTGGGCCCTAAACTCTCTGTGTTCTCCCCCGGCCTGCTCGTGGCCCCGATGCTGGGGAGAGGGCCTTTCCCTGGGTCATCAGCGCCTGCTCTGAGCTCATCCATGATCCCTTCGTCTTTGCACACAGCCTCTGCCTTGCACATCCCTCAGCGGCAGCTGCTGGGACTCAGACTACAGCGCCAGGCAGACTCTTTTCACTGCTGGAACTCTGCCGTCCCCTGAGGACGGAGCTTCCCCTGTGGCCTGGGGACCTTCCTCTCTTCTGCGTATGATGTAGTTTTAGAAGTTCTAGAACACTGTTCTGTGCTGCTCTTGCCAGTGGACTATGACCCTGCCCTTCTTGCCATTGGCTAACGTCCTAGCCACTCCCTGTGTTCACTCCCGACAGGAACACACGGATCCCTGCCTTCTCTGCCAGGCGCTGGTTTCTCAGGTGTGGTGCCTTCGAACGTGCACAGACGGTTCCCCCAAAGCCGTGTTTCCTCACGTCCTTCTTGGTTTCAGTGGTCTGTTCTTCCTCTACACTTCAGCTGCCATAACTTATGCCTTGTCTACAATTTCTGAAGTTTCAGTTTCAGCTAACCAGACTCTAGCTTTTCTGACTTTAGGGGAGAAAGCTCTGTGGGTCAAAACTTCTCAAAAGAACCATCCGTGGAGTCCCCAAGTCTTCCTTTCCTCCTTCCCACCAACTTTCTGTCTTCGTCTGTCCGCTGGCCCGTCCTAGCCCTTCGGGTCGGATTCGGAGGACCATCTTTGTGACCCTCCTCGCACCTGACGTAACAGCAACATCCCACATGGTTAATTAGCCCTTTTGGAAACATTTTCTTTACTCAGCCTCCCACCTCCCTAATCTTGTCTTCCTCATCCTGACTGCTGACTGCTGGCGTGTCCCGGGCTTCTGCTTTGGCCTTCTCTCGCCTGCATCCTTTCCCGGGATGAGCTCGCCCAGCACCAGGTCGTAAATAACCTGCTGTACACTGATGACTTGAGAGTTCACCTCTCTGCCGATGATCTCAACTTTACAAAGCTGAACTTTTGATGTTTTCTTGTCCCTGATGAAATGTATTTTATTTTTTCTCCATTCATCACCATCTTTGAAGTCTCCTTTGACTTTTTGCTCTAACCTCCTGTTCGCTGAAGCCTCAAGTAGAGGCTGTTCTTATTTTCCTACGCTTCACACACCCCAGGTCCTTTGTTCGTGACTAGGGCTATGCCTCATATTCCTACCATCTCCCAGCTTCCTGGCTACTTCCCTGCACTTTCCAAAGCCTTGAGGTCTGGCACGATCTTCCTCCACCCAGTGCTTTGTAACCCGCCAGCAGTGATGCCATCCTGACACTGTTTCTAGTTTCTTGCACACCCTCTTTTAAAAATAGTCCCTGACTACACGTGTCTCTTCTAGATGCTTGTCTGCCCTCTTCACAGCAAAACTGCCCTCAGGTTTGGCCATTCTCTCTTCTTTCTGCTTAACTGTTTCCAACCTATTTCATATTCTCATTCAAAGCAAGAGTCTAATAGATTTTTGCCTATGTCTTCAAATTCAGAAAAGAGTTTTCCAGTCTCAACATGCTGAGGAGTAAAGGGAAAAGGTCCTGAAGAATGCGCTGGACTAGCAGTGAAGCCTTGTAAACACTTCACCTCAGCTTCGATTTAGTGTAGTGCTTGATTCGGTTGAAGTGATTCATTCCCTACTCTCTCTGCCTACCAAAAGAAATGGTAAATCCTTTTTGGTGGATGAGAGCCATCCCAAATATCTGAAAGATTTTATAGGGAATGTTTTGCACTCAAGAAAATTACTAGGCATTCCAAAATATAGACTAAATGACGGAAAACACCATAAACAAGCCAATAGAAATAGACCCACAGGTGATTCATAAAAAAAAGTAGTTTGGGGTTAAGTTGAAATTCTAAAGTAAAAAATGCAAACCCTAAAATGAAAAACTCAGTAAATAGGTTTTAAGATCCACATTAGACATAAAAGATAGAATGAGTGAACCGAAAGGTTGACAGAACATTTCCAAACTGAAACTCAGAAAGATGAAAAAGGATGGACAATAAGAGTGAAAAAGATAAGTAAGAGACAACAGAAAGGTCTAACTTAAAAAAAAAAACAAAACAGTTCCTAAAGAAGAGGCAAGGGAGGATGAAGCAGCATAGTATTTGAGGAAATAATGGCTGAGAACTTCCCAACGTGAGGAGAAATATCCGTCCATACATTCAAGAACCTCTGAAGGCCCCAAATCAAAATAGATACAAAGGATGCATTACCTGGCATATTGTAGCAAAACTGCTAAAGACCAAAGAAAATCTGAAAAGTGGTAGAAAAAGTGATGCATTGCCTTCAAAAGAGTGAGAATAAGACTGACAGTTGACCTATTAACGAAAGGAATGGCAAGGGGAGGGAGAAGCACCTTAAAATGCTGAAAATATATAATTGCCAATGTAGAATTCTACAGCCATGGAAAATACACTTTAAACATATTGGGCAAGTGTTATTTTCAAACAAACGAACACTGTGAGAATCTGTTGCCAGCAACCCTGCACCAAAAGAACAAAAAAACTTGTGCAGGTTGAGTGAAAATGATCCCAGACATAGTAGGTACTTCAGGAAGCAGTAAAGGGCTATGGGAAAAGTAAGTGTGCGGGTGAATATAAATGACTACCGACTGTATGAAGTCGTAAGTCAGCTCTTGCGGGATTAAGTTATATGTAGAGTCAAAATTCATTCCTACAATGAGGCAAAAAAGGCTGGAGGGGTGTGAAAGGGTTTGTGCTCCAAGGTCTGTCATTCATGGGGAAGTGAAGCTGTAATGTGTGTGAAACTGTGTTCTGGCGAGGATGCAGGTGGTGCTCTCGATGGTGGTGACAACAATAATATAAAAGAATGAGCGGTTAGTATGCTAATAGAGGGAAAATGGAGCAATAAAAATGTTTGACTAATTCAAAAGATAGCAAAAAGGAGAGAAAAGCAACATAAACAGAAGTCAAATTAAAAAACAAGATACTAGATAATACTATATAAATAAATATAAGTGGATCAAACTCTCCGAATAAAAGACCCAGATTATTGAACTAGATAAAAGCCAAAAACCAAAAGACTAGATGTGGCTTTATAAAAGACTACCTTAAGTAGATGGACATAGAAAAGGTGAAAGTAAAAGGCTAGAAAACTGCACCATGATAACACTAATTAAAATAAATCTGATTTAGCTGCGCTCCGACGAAAACGGACTTCAAGACAAGAAGCACCGTCAGAAATAAAGAGGAGCGTTTAGCAGAATAAAGGCGCCCCCCCGCCCCCCAGGTGTTATAGGTGGAACTCGGAAGGACAGTCACAGTGGGGATATTCCACACGCCTCTCAGCAGCTGATAGACCAAGTGGACCAAAAAAAAAAAATATATCTCCGGGTATTTTAAATTATTCACAGTATGTTCTCTGGCCAGGGAAATCAATAGCAAAAAGAAAGTGAGAAAGCCTCCTGTTGTATTTGGCAGGAAAAACCGCTGCCTTGGTTCCATCCAACTTCCTCCCTGCAGTGAGTCTGCAGCAGCGCAGCTGAGCACCACTGGGGAGGCAGCCCCGCTCACCGACCCCACTTTACGTTCACACACACGTTATGTTCACATCCACGTTACGTTCACACCCACGTTACGTTCACACGCACAGTCCTTTTACCGCCCCCCTCCCCCATGCTTTCCTCCCCTCCCAATGAGAGAAGGGGCCTTTATCTTCGACCAGCATCTCAACTTGTCTGCCTGGACTTCGCTGAGGTCTGCTGAACTCCCGAAGGCAGAAAAAGGGGAAGAATTCTGGGAACAAATCTTCCTGTTTATCCTACAAACGCTGCAACGTCAGCTCTTCTAAAAATGAAGGTCCTTCCACATCCTCTTCCAGTCCCGTTGGTTGGTCCGCTGCACCACCGCCACCTTCCCCGCAAACCTCCCAAAGCCGCCGTCTGTGCTCACCAGCGCCCCCTGCCGGCCACCAGTCCGACGCGGCTCTGCCCCTCAGGCCTGACTCCGCCGTGGCCTTCCTCTCGGCTCCTGCCCAGAGGCACCAACTCCACCTCCAGTATATCATATATCTCACCTTTCCAAGCGCTAGAACCGTGCTTGGCACCTAGCAGGTGGCCAAGACCTGCCGAACCGCTGCCAGGGCGTCTCCTCCGCTGCTCCCCTCCCGCCTGCCACACTCTCGGCCGCCGGGGCGGGGCGAAAAGCGGAGAACCCGGCGGGCCGTGCCCCAGGACCGGAGTTCCCACGCCCCCTAGACAGACGTACCTGTAGGACTTTCTGGGCTTGCACGTCGACCACGAGGACTCTGCTCAGTGCCGGCTGGGCCGCGTAGATGTACCGGTGCCTGACGTTCACTGCCGACGCCCACTGGCATGGCCCGGTGGCACCTCCTTCCCCTTGGGGACAGATTTCTTCCTGTGCGGGAGACAGGCTGCCGTGTATGACCCTCCACGCCCCCGCCAGCTCACGATCCCCTGGCCCCTCTGCCCTTTCTCGCTGCACTTGGACTCCTTTGGGTTCCCAGAAGTGGCACACAACCCTCCCCGTCACCAACTTCTCACGTCCCTCCGCCTTGCGCCCCCTCCCACGGCTCCGGGGCTGTGACGCCCCGGGTGGCCCCTCCGCCAGCGGCTTCCACGTTCCCGGGCTCCTTTCTCTCGGCCCTCATCTCCGTCATTTTATAAAACGTCTGTTCATGGCCAGACTGCTGAAAGAGTTCCCTACGCTTATTTCTCTGCTTCCTCACCGCTCACGTGCTCCCTCCCCCTTCGGCTTCAGTCCTCACCACGGAGCGGGTGTGCTCTCACCGAGGCCGACGCCCACTCCTCCGCTCTTACACTGTGTTGACTGTCCTTGGTCCTTCGCCCCCCATCCTGCCTCCCCCAGGGGCTGACCCTTGTCTGTGGCTGGAGGCTGCAGAGTTCACTCCTGAATAACAACTCTTCTCTAAAATCACTCCCAGTGTTGACCTCGCCCCACCGAGGGCTGCAATGATGACAATCTATGTGCTTACAACTCCCAAATTTGCACCCTCAGCTCAGGCCTCTTCCCTCAACTCCAGACATACCCGCCAACTATGTAGCTCCATTTGATTGTTTAATCAGAGACATACGTCCAGAACCAACGCTCCATTTTACTGTCCCGTCCTGCTCATTCCATTAAAAAAATGGCAGCTCGCTCCATTGCTTTACTTCCATAGACCAATAACATTGAGGCTGTCTTTGATGCCTCCTTTTCTCCCTATACCCTCCCTTCTCACTCAACACATCAAAAATCATTTCAGCTTTACCTTCCAAAGATATCAGCTGCTCCTCATCACTTCCACTCTGTCAGCTCTGCTCAAGCCCCATCACGTCACCTGAGTCACTGCTCAGCATCCTTGATTCCACCCTGCCCCCGGGCCCCGCCCCAACCTGCCCGCCACAGAAACCACAGGGACCACTGTGAAAGCCAAGGCTGGTCGTTATTCCTCCTCTCAGCTCCTCCTGCCCCAGTAACTTCCTTTTTTGCTCAGGAGAAGATTCAAGTCTTTCCTGAAGCCTACAAGCCCCTGCGCACACCGGCTTTTCTCTCCCCTGCCCACCCTCCTGCACACACCACGGCCTGCTTGCTCTTCCTCGGTGGTGCCGCCCTCCTGCACCAGGGCCTTTGCACTGGCTGTTCCCTGCGCAGGGACGCTCTTCCCCAGACATCTCCGTGGTTTATTCCTTCATGTCCTTCAGGTCTCTGTCATCACATGGGTGGATCCTCACAGTAACCCCTACTTGCATGTGAGCAAGCTGAGGCTTAGGGGGTTCAGTAGGTTTCCTAAAGCTGCCAAGTCTGCCAAGGGACGGAGGTGGGATCTGAGCCCGGGTCTGCCTGGCTCCCGAAGCCCATGCTCTTCTCAACTAACCGTGCAGCTTCCCACCGAGCACGGCACCCGTCAGATCCAGCAGAGGCCGAGGGAGGGCACGCCGAACTCCTATTCACCGGCACCGTGGACAGAGGGTCCCACTGTGACCCTCTGGTGGGGTGTTTGGAGATTTGCTAGATGAGAAAACTGTTACTTGGGGGTGTTCCACAGCTCACTGTGGCCTCATGTTGCCTGTCACGCCTTAGGACCTCTCTTACTGCGTCTTGTCCTAGCTGCTTCAGAAAACTGAGCTCGGTTGGGACTGCCGAGGTTTTCCCACACTACAGGGAAGGGTACGGCCAAAGTGATGGGGCGCCATTATTTACACGTAACTGCTGGAGATGAACTAGGGCAGCGCCTTTGAGGGCAACTCAGGGCGGTGACACTGAGGGAAAAGTCATCAGAGGCGACACGTTAGAATAATAATTAATTCAAATGATGTAGCCTGGAAGACAGCTGTGCCCAAGTTACGCGGGTGAGAACTGCCACAGCCCGAGGTGCCCTTGCAGCTGGCAGAGCGACGTGGCTAACCTGTTTGAGGACCTTGCCTGGGCCAAGCCCACTCCCCCCCTGGGCTCCTGGCCTGTCGCTGCTCCCCACTGCTCCCTGGGCCGTTCACTGTGTGGGGGCTCAGGGAGATGCATGTGGGGGCTGTGAGACGACTCTCAGGTCCACACCAGCTCTACCCTCAGGTAGCTAGGGATTAGGAGGTGGGGTCAGACCTGGTAGAAACCACCGACAGGAGGTCCAGAGGGATACCAATGGGAGGGACAGAGTCCAGGGTGTGGCTGGGTGAGGAAGCACCGCTCTGGGAGACCAGTAGCCATGTTTCCGCCCCTGCCCACTGCGCGCGATGCTGCCACTTCCTGCCGGGCCCCGTATTCTGTGCAGAGCACCTCGGACACTCTGGGCAGTGTTTCCTGCTGTCACCCGGAGTTTCCTAAGGGCCCCTGCGGACCTGAGAGCTTATCTCTTCTCTCAACGGGTTGAGCATCCCCTTCCTTTTGGAAACTTGGGCTTCCTTGGGTCTGTGACCCACGTTCTCCAGGCTTCCTTAAAGCTACTTCTTCTGCCTGTCAGAGAGCCCGGGCCTCTCCAGCTCACCATGGCCCTCCCTCCAGCCCTGCCCACCACTGCCTTCTGGATGATGCTACGCATGAGTCCCATGGGCACCTCAAACTCAGCGCATCATAGGCCAACCTCATCTGCTTGTCAGAAGCCTACAGTCCTGCTCCTGGGTCCCCAGCACCCAACCTGGACAGTGGCACTAGCCTAGAAGAATGTTAGAGAATGACCAGAGTCCCCCACCCCCAGCTTGCTCCTCTCCTGTGTGAAGGGCACTTTCCTTCTGCTAGCAAGGCTCTGGTTTACCCTCAGGTTCCCTGTTGATTCACCTCTAAAATCTACCCAGTTTTTCTCATTTCCGCAGCCACCGGCTGAACCAGGACACCGCCCTCGCACCCGGATAATTACAGCTCCCTCTGTGCTCCTGGGCTGCCCCGCTCATCACCGCCCTCAGTGTGGGCCTGCCCACGTTCAGGAGCAACTCCGTCAGGGGTTCCCCGAGCTTTAGGATGCCATTGGAACTGCTCACCTTCGACCCTTAGCGATTATCCTAATCTCAGGCCCTTCCCACATCCACGCTTCCCTCTAGGCATACAGAGGACTTTCGTTCCCGGGACAGGACAAGTTTTATGTCTCTCCTCTCCACGTGCATGACATTCCTCCAGATACCCATCCCAGCTCCTACTCATTCTTCAAAACTGAGCCCAGGGAGCACACGTCCCAGGAACCTGCTCTGGCTCTTCCTCCCAGGCCTGGAGAGGTCCCTCCCCTCCACTTCCCGGGCAGCTCGCACATCTTCCAACAGTGCCTTCTGGGTCGCTGTCCACAGTGCTGTGTCGATCATCTGCCTCGGAACCTGGGGAGGCCAGGAACCTGTCCGCACGCCCTGTGCCTCACCTCGGGCTCAGTGCGTGGTGTGGCTGCCTGATGAAGGAATGAGCATGTCAATGCTCAGCCTCAGGTGTTTCTTCCTTGGCCTTGGGACAAACCTGGAACCACACCGCGTATAGCAGATGGAACTTAAGAATCGAACGGCCTGTGCGGTGGAAGAGTGACTCATATTCTGTCTGCCTGCGAGGCGGAAGAGCCCGGGGTGCATGAGCTACTTACATAGCTCGTGACGATCTTCTCCGTGGGCTGGAGGTGCCTCTGGATCTCACAGTCCCCGGGGTGCAGGATGACAATGCCGTTGTCGGAGAAGACGTAGAACACGTTCCCCACACTGAGGCCTGGGAGGAGCAAACACAGCCGCGGTTACCAACCTCCTAGTGGCTGGCCCTGGCAGGGGGTGACGAGCCATGTCGGGCACACATGGAAACGCAGATGGCATGCATCTGGTGCGACACCGAGGGCAAGTCCTGGTCAAGGTGGGGCGAGGTGTGTGTGGAGCACGGGGAGAGGGTACCCTGAGGGCTGTCAATCAGTGTAGCACGTGGAGGGACCTGCAGTCCCTGGGTGCCCTCCCAGACGTGCGCATTGGTTGACTACAGCTGGCCACCAACACGAGTTTTCAAATAAACGACAGCTTTGGCTTTGACCTACATTTGACCTTTCCTGTTCTGAAAGGCAAAGCTTCCCTTGGTTGTTCATTGTCCACTAAGTTCAGAATGGATCAGAGGATGGCCAAAAGGCAAAGGCTCTTATTTTAAACACATTCATGTACACACAGCACCACTTCCTGGAATGTGGCAGGTGCGCCTTGGTCCCAACACACTCCCAGCCTGTCTGCTCCGGTGAACCCTCTCCAAGACTGCTGGCTCCAAAGTCTGCCCCAGCAGGGGGTCTCCATAGCAGCCCTGCACCAGGTGACAGAGCCCACCCCTCCCCTGGCCAGGGCTGGGCTGTGTGGGAAGAAAAGGCCAGGGACCACCAGCTAGTTCAGCCTCCTTATTTTAAAGACAAAGAAACTGAGGTCCAAGGAGTCACTTGCCTTTGTGCCAGAGCTGGGGTCAGACCCTGAGCCCCCACTCTGGGCCTGTCGCCTGCCTCTGCCTCTCCGTGCAGGCAAACCTGGCACCGAGATGGGTAGTTCTTCCTCCCGCTCTCCCACCCCCCCTTCGTTTCTTTTGAAGGCATAACAATAAAGAGTTTCCTATGAATACTAAGAGAATGAAATATATTAAATAAATACACAGAACACTCTTTCCTAGCACGCAGAGAAAAGCAGTGCCTCGCTGTAACCGATTATCTGCGTACGTTTTTAGTGAGGTGGAAAACAGTAAGGGGTGGATAGGAGTCGCCACTCCATCTGCTCCCAGGGACTCTGCAGGCCCCTGGTGACAGCACCCGTGCCTGTGGCTCCCAGTGGGGATGGAGGCCCCTGACGCACCCTCGGCTGACTCTGGTTCTGTGCGGAGAGGGGCTCTGGGCAGCAGGTTTCCTGCTGCGATGAATGGCTTGACCCCTGCCTCTCAGAAGCTGGTATTTCCCGGGAGTCTCTGCACAGCTCCCGATGGGACCTGGGGGCTGGGCAGCCCGTCCCCGAGAGCCTGATGAAGCCCCCAGCAGGACCCCCGCTTCCGTACACTCTCACCTGGCAAACCCCTCCCTCAACTCAGGTGTCCGAGTGGCACAAAACCCTTGCACAACCACAGGCCCCAGGAACAGCCTCCTGGGGCTTCCTGGAAAATCGATGGCTAGAAGGACCAACGTGAGATTGAAGGCTTAATAGAGCTCCATGGGGTGTGCAGCTGTAGCTATGTTTCGGGCTGAGCACAGTGCCTGGCTCGCAGTTGGCAGTGGAACAGGAGACTAAACAAATACTCCGGAACAAACAATGGACTTCACAGGAGGCCCAGGCTCCCGATCCAGCCCCCCGGAAGGTTCTGTCTGAGCTCAGCTTCTCCTTAGGGGGCAGGAAGGAGCTTCATTTGCTTCTGTGTGCTCTCAGCAGCTCGTTTCTCCTAGGGAGGTGTGAGAGTGCCCCTTTGCTTTTGCCTCAGCATTTCCTTGTCCCCAGGCCCTGAGTGTTGGCAGGGAAGGGTGCAAGCGGCTGGCTGCCCGGGGCGATGGGGTTTGTTTGCTGCTGGGTGGTCCAATGCTAGTGCAGCACCTGCCAGCCCTCCGGCAGCAAGGGTCCTAAGTGGGCCTCTGTAGCTGCATTTCACACTCCGCAGGGTCCCTTTGCTGTAACTGCACCTCCGAAAACACTGTCTCTTAAAGACAGAGTGAAAGCTGTGTGCATCGTGGCCTGGGAGTGAGGGTCAGGCGGCATCAAGGGACAACTGTCTGTGAGTTGTGACTCTTGCTACAACTTGTTCTTCCCATGATTCCTAAAGCCTATTGGCAGCAATTCCTCACTTTTCTGGGCCTGGCCTTTGTTTCGCTCCCAGCCTTACTGTGTAAGCCTCAGTGCCTGGCATCGGGAAGCTGCTCTGAGTGTGTGTGTGTGCGTGCACGCGCGCGTGCCAGACCGTGGGTGACACCATGCAATGTTCCAGAGGCAAAATGAGCCGGGAAATATGCTGCTTTTTAAAGAGGGGGGGTTTGTTCTTAACCCTGAAATGACAGAGTGCCGTCTGCTCACACTTCCCTCTGCCCACGGGAGTGGGGAGCCACCTCACGGGGCTGGACCTCGCTCTGGCAGAGGGTTCAGTTAGGGTGGGTGCACGCATGTGTGTCACCCCAGCAGTGACCCAGGCGCTCTGGGCCAGCTCTCCCTCGAGCCTGCTCATTTTTGAAGCAAATGACATTGTCTGTATTAAGCCATATTTGATGCACAAAAGTGGCAATTGTGTGCAGCCCAACCTAATGTCTAAAGACTTGGTAAATGCAAATTTAAAAAGTGTATTCATTTAAAAATATGCATGTAAATATATATTTACAGGAATCATGGTAGCTTTTTCCTTCAGGATTTCCTCAGAGTACACACTAAACCCTAATGCCATCATCAGCTACTGGAAAAAAGCTTACAGCCCAGATCCAACCAGGAACCCTGCTGAGTGGTCCCCTTTGGGGTTTGATCAGCTTGGAATGGAAACTTTCCATTGCTAAATTCTAACGCACAGTGACCGCTAAAGATCACTGAGTGGTCCCCTTTGAGGTTTTGATCAGCTTGGAATGGAAACTTTCCATTGCTAAATTCTAACTCACAGTGACCGCTAAAGATGCTTGTAGGTTTTAAATCTGCTTCTTGGCGTGCGCCACTTGAGTTCGACATTGACCTTCCCCCCAATTCGATTTGGACCGCTTGGCGGTTCACAGAAAGGCGACCTGTTCGGGAACTACAGACACACGTGGGCACAGGCATGACACAGAACAAGTCGGCTCGGTACCTTCCTCGCGCCAGAGGATGTTTGCCACTGCAGCGGCGGTGAAGTGGGAGAGCGGGAACCGACGGAGGGAAGGAAAAAGAAGAAAACCGTGTGAGAACCCTCTCCGCAGTGCTCAGCTCGTGAACACGTGCTGTCCCGTCCCTCCTGTACCCCGATCTGCACCGTGCACTGTCCCCACCATCGACCTGGGGGGCACTGAGCACATGGACACACAGTCCCGGTCTGAGGACACTTTCAATCCTGAAGGAGCCCTTGAATCGGGTCCCAGGAGCACAGAGGCTAACGGGATTCCCTGCTTACGTGGATGATGCAGAGGGAGCGACAGCTCTCTCAGACCTGCTGGATGCCTGCCCAGAGGGTGCTGATTTTCAGCTGGGCTCCTCCTGATCTGAAACACTTCTCATTATCTCCCTTGCTGAAACAGACTCAGATCGGAGTGTTTGATCAGGGGATGAGATCATGTCTGATATCCACATCCTTGAAACCGCACCGGCAGACCCACCGCGGGAACAGTGGCTGCAGGGGAGAGCACCCTCAGCGCCCAGGTGGGCTATGACCCCTGGAGTGAAGGCAGGTGTGCACAATCCGGCTCCTGGGCCACAGGGGGGACAGAGGTCCCTGGGAGTGGAGACTATGAGAACTTCTGTAGGCGAGGGCAGAGGTTCCGGTCACGAAGCAAGTAGGAGGCCAGGGTATGTGAGCCCCCTGGTGGCCCTGGGCTCTGCCTGCTGTCCATGTTCCCAGAGTCGTCTAGGTGGCCAGGCAAGGTGAGCATCCCTCTGGGCACCCTCTGTCCCCAGGTTTGAGCACAGACGGACAAGGGTGTTACCCTGTCTTCAGGGGCTCCTGGTTGGTAGCTTGGCCCTGGTCAGCTACTCCCCTCCCCGCCACACGACACACCCCAGCCAGCTCAGTGCGGAGCTCAAAGGCAAGAGCAGACTCACGGGTTTTCCTCGCCGAGTCTTCAATGAAGAGCGAGGAGATGTCTTCGTCCACGCCCACTTCGTTTTTGGCAATGCAGGTGTATGCCCCTGTGTCCTCATACCGAACACTGCCGATGTGGAGTTCGCTCCCGTTGGCTGCAGAAAGGGCAGTGCTCAGAATGGCCTGCTGAGCTGGGACCCCCAATCCCTCCCTCCCTCCCCTTTCTCTTTGTAGTGCTGCTGACAGTGTTGGTGTTGAAAACACAGCCCTGCAGCAGGGCCGAGGGGTCCAGCCTCCCGGACGTTCACTCGGAAAGGGCAGAACACCTGAAACGAGCTGCGGGGGCCTGGGACCCGGCCGACAGCTTCTCGTCGTCGCTCTCAGAGAGCCTCGTGTGAGCCCAGATAGTAGAGAAATGGGGGGAGACCTTTGTTCACTCCCAACATGTCTGACTTAGAGACAAATCACCCCCTCCCTTCCATTCCTGGGGACGGTGTCGGCTTGAACTTGAGGGGAACAGTACGGAGACATTGAGGACGCTTCTTACCTAAAAGGGAGAGCTGCTTGGACATCTGGGTGGAGATGTCCATGCCATTTTTCAGCCACGTGAGCCTGGGCATGGGAATGCCCTCCGCGTGGCACCTCAGGCTGGCCGCCATCCCCGGCTCCTGGGCCTGGGCCTCGGGGTGGACACGGATGACTGGGGGCACTGCGGGTGAGAACCGGAGCCGGTCAGCGCAGGCCCCACCGGCCTCGGGCCTGCGGTCCGGCCCTGAAACCCTGCTCCGGGGAGGTGAGCCTGAGCCAGGAGGCAGCGTCGGGCTTCTCTTTGTGAGCAGCTTGCAATCACCCTAGTCAGCAACTCAAGCCCCCAAAGCAAGCTGTAAAATGGATGGCAGGCAATAAACACGTCAGGCTTTGTGCCCTGTAATTCATGGCTTCCATCATTATTCTAAATATGATCAGAAAGACATCCAAATATTTAATGTGGTTCAGCTGCTACATGTAAAGAGCAACCGCCACTGACATTTATTTCTGAATGAATAAAAATCAGATACATTATTTCTGTTATTGGAAAGTCATTGGGCAGAGGCTTAATTTCTTGCAGGAAGTGCTTCTCAAAGCACTTATGAGCGCTGACTGGCAGGGCGACTCACGGTGGCACTGCTCGGGGGAAGCCCATCGATTTTCCATGGGCCATTTTGATTTCTCCGCTTTTCTCATCCCCTGGAACATGGGGAAAGGCAAGTGCGCCCTCCTGAACTCTTCACTCCGCCTTGGGCCCTGGAAGTCAGCTGTGGGGCTGGGGTGTGACCTGGCCCACTCATCAGGTGAGCATGCGTGGGCGAGGTGTCACCCTCCACAGAACACGGGGCTCTCTCAGCTGGGCCGTGTGTGGGGAGGTACCTGGAAGAAGTAAAGACTCTGGAGGGACTTGCATCCTACCCCTGGCTTTGGGCCCAGGAAATAAAATAATTACCATGTTCAATGGAATTGAGAGGCTCTTCCTTATTCACACATTTTGCTCTACGTACTCCCAAAAAGGGTTCGTGAGAGCTTATGTAAAGGCCCCTGGATATTGCTCTCAACAGACCAGAAGCATCCCACTCCTTTCAGAGCGGTGGACATGGGCTCTTCCTGAGTCAGGCCACTGCTTATCTGGAAGCTCCTGTTGCCCAACAAGAGAAACCCCGCCCCCCCCGCCCCCCCCCAATCTGAGACGGTGGCAGAGTAGGTGGAAGCTACACTCACTCCTCCCGGGACTAAACTGGAACCACAACTAAATTATAGAACAATCAGCCTGAATAACCAACTCAAGACTAGCTGAACAAAAGACTTACAACCAAGAATTTACGGAAGAAGCCACATGGGGACTGGCAGGAAGGGCAGAGACACAAACAGGGCTGGCCCTGCATCTGCACGCGGCGGTTGAGAATCAGGAGGGATATCTTAGCTGCAAAGGTCTCCCTGACAAATGTGGGGTCTCAACCCCATGCTGGACCCCCAGCCCAGAGCATCAGAGCTAAGAAGAGGAGCCCGCACAACATCTGGCTGTGAAAACCGGTGGGGATTCTGTAAGCCAGGGAGAGACAGGAGTCTGCCAGAGACCCAGGCACCCTCTTAAAGGGTCAGTGCGCAAACTCCCATGCATGGCCACTCATCCTGGGTTGCGGTGCCGGGAGAATGGCTCAGAGCAAATTGGAGTTGTATGAAGAGAGACTGGGTTGTGTGGCTGTGGGGAGAGAGCTGAAGGGACAGCTGCCAGGGTCCCTGTGCTGAGTCTCTCTCCCAAACTGCTCACAGATGCCATCTTTCCTGGGTCAAGCAGTCCCCTCCATAGGGCACCAGCCTGGCAGAACGCACGAGCCCCAGCCTCCCGACTCCCTATTGCCCGCCCTGCATGCCCTGTGGAGGAGTCAGCTGCTTGGGCACGTGGTGTGGACTTTCTCAGAGAGCACTCGAGGAGGTCCAGGTGAAGTCAGGGGCTGTCAGGGACTGAACTGTGTGGCTTGAAGGCAAGGCCATTGCTTCCCTCCCACCTGACAGGTGCTGCCCTCCCCCATAGGGCCTCGCTAGCCTCACCCTCCCTACTCCTGGTGGCCCTGCCTTTCTGAGCTTGCCCCTTGCAGAGGAGACAGCTGGTTGCCACCAGTTTGGGCCCATGGTGAAGACTTTCTGGTCTCCAGGAGGTCTGGATAGACTTAGGGAGGCAGAGATGAACAGGGACAGACTGAGTGGTGTGGCTGTAGGGCGGGGATATTTTTCCCTTGCACATCTGACCGACGCCACTGTACCTGTGCAGTGCCCGCCCTTTACACAGCCAAATCTGTGTCTCTTTGGGCCCAATAAACTCTGCTGGCCTCACTCTGATGACTCCCTGAGACCCCACCCAACAAAGTCTGTGGGTACCTGGTGGTGGTAGCTGACCTAGATAAAAGCTTTGGCTTTTGCTGAGTGGCCTCAGACCTAGCACTGGCACTGAGTTTGAATTGGTATCAGTCTGATGAACACCATTTGCCTCTACCTGGCGACCCACTGAGAACCTGCCTCATGCCACTCACATACCACCAGGGGTGTTTTCAGTGACTGAGCCTGACGGCAGCTGGCAGGTGGAGGTGGTACTTTGGGCCATTTGCTGACCTTCCCCTGGGTTGTTGCTGGTGGAAGCCAGCTTTGGCCCACAGCTTGGCCCTTCCCATACACACCCGGGTCCAGCAGACACAGCCACAAACTGTGGGTCACTTTGTAGCTCCCAACAGGCAGCCCAAAGCTGGTCACAGGTAGCACCTGACATTGACCTGCATTGGAGTCCCTTCCAAAGAGGCCCCAGAACACACACCCCCAAAGGTGAGTTTTATACCACTTCAGAGCACGACTCAATCAGCTCCACAAGTGGCACAATCCCAGGAAGGTCTCGGCAAGCACCAGACGTGCTAGGCCAAATTCCATTTCGTGAGGTCAGCCTCCAACTTATACTCATAGACTGAGGTTGGGCTTGGTCCTCATAGCCAGCCTGAGGTCAACCCACCTGCGGACGGGACGACAGCAATCAAGACTCAACCACAATGGGAGGGCTCACATAACCAACAAAAAAGGCATTCCTGGAGCGCCCAGCTCAGGTGACCAGGGAGTCTGTGCCACTGAGCCCCATAAGACACTTTCTAATAAGGCTACCATATCACAACTGGGAGACATAGCAGACCTACCTCATGCACAGAGACAAATGGAGAGGCAGCCACAATGGGGAGACAGAGAAGTATGCCCCAAATGAAAGAACAGGAGAAATTCCCAGAAAAAGAATCAAATGAAATGGAGGCAAGCAAACTAGCAGATACTGAGTTCAAGACAATGGTTATAAGGAGGCTCAAGGAACTTAGAGGATGAATGGATGAACTCAGTGAGAATTTAAACACAGAGATAGTAAGCATAAGAAAGGACATAGAAAAGAACCAGTCAGAAACGAAGACTACAGTATGTAAAATGAAAAAAACACCATAAGGAGTCAACAGCAGATTAGATAGATTAGATAGAGGACTGAATTAGCAACCTGGAAGACAAGGTAGTGGAAAACACCCAATCAGAGCAGCAAATAGATAAGGAATTAAAGTGAGGATAGTTTAAGGGACCTTTGGGACAGCACAAAGCATAACAACATCCTCATTATAGGGATACCAGAAGGAGAAGAGAGAAAAAAGGGATCGAGGAACTCTTTGAAGAAATAATGACGGGAAACTTCCCTAACCTGGTGAAGGGAAATGACACACAAGTCCAGAGGCGCAAAGTTCCAAGCGAGATGAACCCAAACAGGCCCACACCGAGACACATTGTAAGTAAGATGCCAGACGTTAAAGACAAAGAGAGAATCTTAAAAGCAGCAAGAGAGAGTTACCTTCAAAGGAGCTCCTGTAAGACTGTCAGCTAATTTCACAATGGACACTTTGCAGGCCAGAAGGGCTGACACAGAATATTCAAAGTGATGAAAATAAGGACCTATAAGCAAGACTACTTTACCCAGCAAGGCTATCAATTAAAATTGAAGAAGAAAGAAAGAGCTTCCCAGACAAGAAAAAAACATTCTAAAGGAGTCCATTACCACCAAACCGGTGTTACAAGAAATGTTAGAGGGGCTTCTTTAAGAAAGAAAAAAAGAAAAATGTAGTTATAAAGAATAAAATGGCAATAAATACATACCTATCAATAATCACTTTAAATGTAAATGGCTTAAACGCTCCAATCAGAGGACATAGGGTGGCTGAATGGATAAGAATACAAGACCCATATATATGCTGCCTCCAAGAGACCCATCTCAGGATGAAAAACGCACACACTGGAAGTAAAGGGATGGAAAAGATATTCCATGCAAATAGAAATAAAAAAGGCTGGGGTATTCATATTTATATCAGACAAAATAGACCTTAAAACCAAGGTGATAATAAGAGACAAAGAAGTATACTACATAATGATAATCCATCGAACAAGAGGATGTAACACTTGTAAACATTCATGTGCCCAACACAGGAGCACCTAGATATGTAAAACAAATCCTGATGGACATAAAGGGAGGGAGTGACAGTAATACAGTCACAATAGGGAACTTTAGCACCCTATTGACATCGATGGATAGACCTTCCAGGCAGAAAATCAACAAGGAAATAGTGACCTTAAATGATACAATAGACCACATGGATTTAATTGATATTTTCACAGCATTTCACCCCAAAGCAGCAGAATATATTTTATTTTTTAAGTGCACATGGAATATTTTCTATGCTAGCCCACATGTTAGGTCACAAAACATGTCTCAATAAATTTAAGAAGATTGAGATCATAGCAGGCATCTTCTCTGACCACAATGCCAGGAAACTAGAAATCAATCACAAGAAAAAACCTGAAAAACACACAAACACACAGAGGCTAAATAACATGTTACTAAACAGTGAATGGGGTTAACAATGAGATCAAGGAAGGAAATCAAAAGTTACATTGAGACAAATGAAAATGAAAGCACAACCACCTTAAATCTATGGGACACAGCAAAAGCAGTCCTAAGAGGGAAATTCACAGCATTACAGGCCTACCTCAAGAAACCAGAACAATCTCAAATAATCAACCTGATCTTACCCTTAATGGAACTAGGAAAAGAACAACAAACAAAGCCTCAAGTGAACAGAAGGAAGGAAATAATAAAGATCAGAGTGGAAATAAATGAAATAGTCTAAAAAACAATACAAAAGATCAATGAAACCAATGAAATAAGATTGAAACCTGTAAGCAGACTCACCAAGAAAAAAAGAGAGAGGACCCAAACAAATAAAATCAGAAATGAAAGAGAAATGACAACTCTGCCCATTATACTGTGCCCCTGCCTCACACCCGGAATGGCTCCAAGCCAACCTGGGGTCTGCCAACCAGCCAGGTTTGCTCAGCCCGCCGAGAGCACCGGGACCCGCCTTCCAGGGCCCGGCGCCTGTGCACGGTGCCCTGCTTGCTCTGGTCAGGGCTCTGCGCCCGGACCTGGCCGTCCATAAAGAGGCGCAGCTCCACTGACGAAAGTTGCTGCTGTCTCTTTCCCTCCCCAAAGGCTCCAACACTATTTTATTTCAGTTTGTATCGAAGCTCAGAAATTTCAAAAGCAGACCATTTTTTATGCTATCACTGTCACTGTTAACTTAAAGTATAATTTGCCAGAACACAAAAGAGCAAAATGAGAGCTTCTTCCTCCGCTGCTTCCCAGCGCAGCAGCTTCCTCGTGGCTCTGGAACTGCTCTCACGTGACCTGAGGCTGTGTGGGGTGTGGGGTGGTGACTGCCTAGCTGGCCTCGGCCAGAGGAAGGCGGAGCTGGAGCTCAGCCGTCTTGTTGGGCTTTTTGCTATTAGCGCGATGTCCTAAGAGCAGACGCGCTCTGAGAAGGCGGCTAGATAGCGTGCGGAGCATGGACATCGATGGGTCAACAAAGACGACTGAGCCCAAAAAACATGAGATGACTGTCATCGATCGTTCCTAAAAAATGTGAAAATCCCAACACAATGAGTTACTTAAAGGGAAACTTTAAAGTATTGACACGGCATCAAGAAGAGAATATCTGTAAACAGTTCAGGCATGACGTCTCAGCTCTGCAGGCGGTGCGTTCTGGAGACTCACTCTGCAGCCAGCACGGGGCCCAAGGCCAGCAATTCCGTTTTGTGCGCTGAAAACCTGGTGAGAGGACACAGCTCACGTCACGTGTTCTCATCACAAACAAAAGCAAACGAAAAGGAAAAGCAAGGGGACCCGAGGGAACTTTGGGAGGTGACGGATCTGTCACTGAGACTGTGGCGACGGTGTCGCGGGGGTGGGGTCTGTGCATCTGTCCAAACCCATCAGCATGCATCAGCTGTGAGCTCTTCTTCGTCTGCCAGTTACACCTCAGTAAACTTTCATTAAGAAACCACCACCGACCCGAACGCCACCCTGACTAGTGTCACAGGAGAATTCTTTTATGCATTAAAGGAATTAATAATTCCCAGAGCCTACCACACGGATAATGTTCCAAACTACACCACAAAGTTAGTATAACTCAGGCACCAAAACCAGCCAGAGAGCACCAAATGTGACCACAGGCTAACTCACTCAGGGCCAGGCCCACCGGACTCCTGAGTAAAGAATGAGCTGATCGAATCTGGCACGGTGTTACAAGAACATCCTGTGACCGAGTATAATATGTTTCAACGGTGAGCTGTTAGGAAATCTACGATGAATCACATCCAAAGTCAAAAGCAGTCAGCAGAGAAAGAACACTTGGTTCTCCTGTAAACACCGAAAGGGGCTTTGAAAAAAATTCGAAATCCATTTCTTGAGGGAAAAACCTCAATAAAATAAGTACAGAATATTTTCTTCCCACAATGAAGAATATCTCCATAAAAAGAAGAACCGGCACCGTTCTTTTCAGAACAGCCAGGCATTAAATCAGGGGGAGCGAAGGGAGGAGGCAACGTTTCACAGGCCGTTGCTGCCCACGGAGGCAGGGAGTGCGAGGCGCAAATATTGAAATGAGGGAGAAACATGATATTTTACCTGGATGTGCTCCAGAGAATGAACCGAATAGCAGTTGGGGTTAATAAGCGAATAAAGGGACCAGCCCCGAAACATACAAAATTAATAGCTTGCTTACAGACCAGCAGCACCCGGATAGGCTAAATGAAGAAAACGGCACAATCACACTTGATGTCACGAAAAAGACTTGAACAACGGAGGAGACACATTCTTGGACTGACATAAAGATTAAGCCATTCATTTAATCTCATTCCTATTAAAATGAACAGGTGGGGTCTTAGCAAAACAATTCTAAAATTTATCCACAAGGAAAAATATATGAAAACAGCTGAGGAAACTATGAACGCCGGAGAGGGATGGTCGTCATTTTCCCGTACCGGGCACTACAAAGTGTTGCGGCACCGGACGCTGAGAAGGGAGATGTGTGGGGTCGTCCTGAGGGCTGAGGCCACTCCTCCTCGGCCTGCGTCCCCCCATCAGCAGGACTAAAGAGGGGGCCTCGGCATAGCCACCTCCCAGTGCCCCTCCCCACTCTTTCCCGACCTCCACCTGGGGCATCAGGACCCCCTCCCTCGGGGCCCTACACCCTGGGCTGTGTGGGTCTGCACGAGGGGCCGAGGCCTCGGGGCCCCGCACCGCAGAACTTCTGTGTGTCTTCTGGAGCTCATGTTCCAGCCTCAGCCAACTGCCCGTCATCCTCAAACCCTCCCACGACTGTTCCTTCTCGCTCATGGAGGCCTGACAGCCCTGTTTCGCCTGCAGACCCCTGAGGTGGGGTCTATACCCCGCCCCACGCCCCTCCCCTCGCCCCCACTGGGCTGGGTGGTGGCAGGTGTCATCCTGGGTCCTCACCGCCAGCACAGAACGTTCGTCTTCCCTTCTCCAGTTTGGGGTCTCATGTCATGCCAGCCTCATGCCTGGATGGCCCCTCTGGCGCCCCCTCTGGGATGTGAGCGCCACTCTCTCACCCCAACACCTGTTCCCCGCCTTCTGCTGGATCTTCCTTCTCAGCCCATGAAATGCTGTTGATTTCCATCTTGGAAAAGACCGATGGACACTACAACCTCTCTTTTTCCCAACTTCTCTAACTCTGCCCCTTTTCTGTCCTGCAAAACACCCCGAAGAGCTAGCTGGCCATCCTCAACGGCTCCGGCTTCCGTCCTGATTCCTGGCTGAGCTGCTCCAGGCCGGCTGTGCCCCACCACAGGGCATGGCCCAGGAGCCGACCCTGAGCCGGTGGCCAGGCTCCGTCTTCATCCTCCCTGGCCTGTCCAAGCATGCAGCCCAGCTGACCACTCCTCCTCCCTGACACCACACTCCTCGTCTTCCCATCTTGGCAGCTGGTCCTTCTCTGTCTTCCTTGTTGACTTTCTCAGCTCCCTGGTCCAGATGCTGCTATGTTGGTTCTCTGTGTAGCATTCTCTGTCCTCACTGGCTCCTTCTGTGATGTCCCCTGGGCCACCGACTGCAATACCGTCCACCCTACAAAGCATCTGAAATGGGCATCTCCAGCCAAGCCTCGCCCTTGGACCCCCGTCTCGGATACCCAGGGGCTTCACGCCACTCCGCGCGCACTCTGTCTTCCACTCCCTGCTCGTCTCCGGAAACAGCCCCTCTACTCCGGCAGCTCTGACCTTGTCCTTTGGAGGCGCCTTTGACTTTCCTGCCAAGTTGACACTGATGTGACCTTTTTGGTAAGGCTTTCTTTGCTGTTCTTTTTCCGTAAGGCCTTCTTTGCCGGGGGATCTGAGATCCCCACCTTGTACCTGAGCTCCCCTGCTGTTGTTAAAATTTCTTCTTTAGTCCTTTTCACCCTCGGACATGCACCACGGGGACAGGGGATTTGGTCTGATTGCTGCGCTGTTTCTAGTGCCCAGCCTGGTGAGCGGCAGGGAAAAGAAACTGCGTAACTCTTCTCTGAATGAGTGGAGTGATGTCGACACTGAGATCCGAAGGACAAGGGGGCAGTTGGCAGCAAGGAGGGGCAGGGAAGAGCACTCTCAGCCAGGGAACAGACAGTGTGCAGCTGGGAATCAAGAGGCCAGGCGTGTTGGGGGAACCAAGAGGCATTCGCAGGGTTGGAACGCAGAGGGGAGGGGAGCAGGACCCAGAACACACATGTAAGTAAGTGTGAGGTGAGGCCTCACGGGGCAGGATGCTGCTGTTGCCCCTCTGTGCCCCAGTGGCTCAGGTCACCCCTGTTTTTCCTGAGGGGTTGGTGTGGGGGACACTGAAGGGGCCCTGCTGACAGTCCTCGGCCTCCTGGGCCCAGTGCGGCCAGCGGGCCCCTGGGTCTTGCCGGGGGAGAGCAAACCCAATGTGCCAAGGAGCTCCCCTGAGCAGCTCCCCTGGCCCTGACCCGACGGCTCGCTAAGGGGAAACAAGCACGAGAATGTTAAACAGAAGGATTTCCCCATCACCTGGGTGGGAGCTCAAGCTCACCCAGAACCAAACTGTCCCCTTCCCAAGTGCGGAGGGTGGGACGGGCTCTTGGCTCTGAGCAGCTGTCCCTGTGGGCAGAAGCCACGCCTCCTCCCGGGGCCAGAGCTGCGGACCAGCCCCTGCCAGGACAGAGAGGCATCGGGCCCCCACTTGGACGGGCCCTGTGGGAAGAGTCCTGCAGTTTTCTCTGAGGGGGCGGAGCACGCAACTGCCCGCCGGGTCAGCGGGGCTGGACGGCTCTCTGACAGCCGCGGGCAAAGACCCGATCTGCTTCTGTTTTCTTTGCCCGATCTGCCCTCCTCGTTTGTGTAATTTGATACTAAAAATCATCGGAAATTAATACGTCCTGGGTAAACACCTTCAGTTTTTTTAATTTGCAAAACCTTCCCGCGAAAACGTCTGAGTACATAACACAAAGCCCGTTTTCTTTGGGCATCATCGGAGGTGGATGGCGGCATGAATGTGTCCTGAGTAAGGACGAGGCACCGCGTGGGAGAAACTAACAGATTCGAGAGCTGATCGCTCTGTTTTGGGGGATGAATCGCTCCTTGTCTGAACTGTGGGGAGGTCGAGGGTGTTTTTAATTTAACGGATTAATCATTTATGTCTGGAGTTCTTGCTCCTTCTGATGAAAGCAATGCGGCGGCTCGCGTGGAGTTATAAATCATGTCAGTGTCTGCGCCCGTCTCTGGGAGGCTTGGTCCACGGGGAAGCTACACGAATGGCTTGAGAGAGGCAGCAGTTTCCTGGAGGGTATTCCTCTAGCCAGCCTGGTCGAGGCAGTCCCGGATGGAGAAGTTTCAGGAGACGGTGGCCCAGACCGTATTTGGGGCTCTGCTCTTGCTGCCAGGGAGTGGGGCAGCTCCAGGGAGAAGCGGCCTGTAGGTCTGTATTTTATTTCTGGTCTGGCAAATTTCTCAGGGTCTTGATTTTCCCATCTGTATAATGCGTTGGAGGCCCTCTGAGGGGGCACCCGCCCAGACCACCTGTGTCTGCCAACAGCAGTTAAATATAGCTTGAGACAACCCCCAGGGTCCCCCCTAGGTATCCTGCCTTGGACTTTGAACTGTATCCTTGCCAGGCATTTTCCACATACCATCTCTCATCAGACTACAAGGCAGGAGGTGGCTTGTTATTCTGATTTGTACAGGTGAGTTTATCTGCCTCAGCCTGCACTGCAAGGAAGTACCGGCACTGGGACTTGAACCAAGGTCTGTCTGGCACAGAGTTCATGCCTTGACCCTCTGGTGGAGGTGTTGCCAGCTTGGGTGTGCCCCGTGCCTAGGATGGAACAGTGCCCAGCCCAGCTCCTGCTCCTGTTCCCAGGCGTGCTGTGTCTGTGTCTTGGGCCCACAGGCCACCTCCAGCACACCTGTCGTTCACTCGAGTCTTCTGAGTACCACACCATCTCCTCCTCTCAGCATCCCCCCTTCCTGGCTCCGCTCTGAGGAGACTCTAGCTGGAGCGCCAGACACAGAACACCGCGCTCCATCTGTGTGCCCGAGGCACTGCCTCGGAGTGCGCCCCAGGCCATCTGCCAGGCCAGGCGGGGACCAAAGGGGACTTCCAACAGCCCTGATGGGCAACTTCGCTGAATTCTACCCGAGCTGGTCAGAGCCACCTTTCGAGCTTCAGATGCGTGCTTGGGACGGATGGCGGAAGGGAGCACAGCCCACAGATAAATTGGTCCCTGCATTCGCATGCTTCCTCAAGGCTCCTTAGAAACACAGCGTTCCTTCTGTCCTGAGCTCCAGCAGTGCCTTCTCAGCCTTCCCAGGGGCACCTGCCCGAAAGTTACCCCCGTGGCACCACGCCACGGCCTGCAAGCCCCAGTGCCCACCGCCTGTGTAGGCACTCCGCAGTGACCCGGCCTCCTGGGCCCGCCCCCGGGAACGGACACAGCGCGGGGAGTCTGCCCCGGGATCTGCTAAGCCCCTCCTGGAGCTGGACGGCACCAAGCCACGCGGCTCAGCAGCTCTCAGGCCTGCCCAGGGCAGAGGCCGGGGCTAAGAGTCATTGTCACGGGTCCTTCCTCAGGTTCCCGCAGGGCCAGCTGTTTCTGATCAGGTCTGAGCTCAGCACTGGGACGAGACAGATGAGGCAGGGGTCCTGTCCCCATCCCCCATTGTATGCAGCCCATGTAGCCACACAGAGACTTTGGTTCTTCAGAATGACCTTGTCCTTAACCCCAGCCAGCTCTGTGCAGCCCAGCAGCACCATGACTCACTGGCCTCCCCTGATCAGGTCTCTTCACCTTCGTGTGGGCTGTGCGGCCACTCCCTGAGCCCTCAAGCCCTCAGCACAACCAGGTCCTGATCAGCGCCAGACTGTCGTAAAGGACAAACATCTTGACCTCAGTTGTGTTTCAGCTCCAGATCCATGAAGGCGGACTGACCCTGCCAGCCGCCTTCTTGCAAAACCAGACAGCATAACTCCATGGCTGACAGCAGGACCAGAGGCAATGACCAACTACCCTTCACCTTGACCCTGACTGTCAGGAGAGCCCAGGCCCTAACTCCCTTAGTTGCCATGATTAATGATTCCCTCCCCCCCCGCCATGCCACCCATCTCCTAGAAGCCATCAGGAAGCCAGGTGTTAGAACACTAGCTCACCTGTGTCTCCAGGCTTGGTGCTACTTCCTTCAATGAACCTTTACTTTCTTCTTTGCAAACTCCTGTGTGTGTCTCATCGGGCTCTGATGCACGCAGGCAAGCGAACCCCTTCCGTACGGCGACACCCGCAGCAGCTCTCCATGCATCCCACATCTGGATTCTCCAAGGGCAGCACCACCAGGCCCCGACGGGGCGGGGAGGGCAGGGGTCAAGAGCCTCAGCGCTGTCTGCAGTTCCTAACTGTCGGGTCGGGGGCATTGGGCAAATCGCTCCCGGCCCCTGAGCTCCGTGACCTCCTGTGACCCAGGATGGTGCATGGCAGGCACTCAGCAGGTGTTGCTGTTGCGGTTGTGGCCCTCACACCGTTCTGCCTTCAGCGACACCATCCCACCGCCCTGCGCAGACACCAGCTTCCCTCTCAGCCCGCCATCGCAAACTGAACTTCTGGAGTACTTCGAGCACTTCCCGTCTTGCTCCCAGGCCGGCAGGCAGGGGACCTGTGACCTCGGGAGGCAACAGCTGGCCTATGTTAGCATGTTGCCCTCCACGAGGGAGCTGGTGAGTGGACCCAAATGCCACCCACAAGTGCCTGGGAGTCAGCCCAGCACAGGGACCTCGGGGGCTCCTGGAGCTGGGGCCACCTGCACGGCCTGGCCCGGATGTCTGGGAGCCGAGCGCAGTGAGTCGACCCAATGAGGTGGAAAACTGATCGCAAAGGGGTCCCAGCACGCTTCCTCCAATTCTGCTGAGAGTACTGTGGCCGGAAGAGAAGTCGGAAATCTCCGAGCAATCAGGAAACGGACCTCAGAGAGCCTCTCTTTGGGGAGGTTTGCTCTGTTTCAACTCCCCCACAGCTAAGAGCAGCCTCTTCTGGGGAGACTGAGCAATTGCTGGGCTAGTAGGGGCTTGGGAATAGGCATGGGGACGTAGGGGGTGAGAGGAAGGGAAAGGAAGAGTGAGGGAAGGGGGGAGGGCGATGCAGAGGGAAGAGGTGGGGGACAGGGGGAGGGCTTGAACAGCCTCCTCCAGAGCCAGCTGCTTGGTCTGCTCCCACCTGGTGGGAGAAGTCTCTTCTCTACTTTGAGCTCAGCTGCACCACACCACACCATGTGGTGCTCCAGGGCCTGGCCCTTGCTCCTGGATTAGCACTGAGAGTGAGGAACTGGCTCATCGGCATCATGAGTTCAGTCTTAGAATTCTGGGGGTGCTCGGGGCAGAAGGGCCCTCCTGGCACCGTGGACTTGCCACTTCATGTACGGAGGCATTTAAGACCACAGAGTCTCCTCCAGAGGCCCCAGGCTTACCTGTACAGGCTCTCACCTGTGAGTGACAGGGCAGGTGGCTCCCCTCCCCTCCTCACAGCTTTGCTTCGGAGGGAATACAGGGGACAAAGCTCAAGCTTGGTCCCTGTGAAGCATGGGTGGGACATGAAGGACCGAACCTAGGGTCTGGACACGTGGGTTGATTTCCCAGGCTTGTCTGAGGACCCTGGGGCCGGGGTGAACCACGTGGGGTTGTTCTGCCACCCAACAGCCCCCGCCATTGTACCATGCCGGGCACCCATTGCCTGTTTTGGCCCAGAAGGCCCTCGGCACGCCGCAGAGCACTGTCCTGCCCCTGCTGGGAGGGAGGCCCAGACACAGCCTGCCGGCTGCTCATGCCCCGGCCTCTGAACCCGGGCCTGGAGGGGCTCACCCAGCAGCTATATAACTAAGAACTGCTGGGTTATTTCTGGCGAAATCCAGACGCTTCATTTGTAGGCTTGGATTCAAGCCAGCAAGCACAGCCACAAAACCCAAAAGGATTAAGTATATCCCAGCTCAAGGGAAATACTAATAATATACAGCTTAGCAAGTATGAGTATAAAAATCCCTAAAACATCCTATAGGGTAAATGCACAGGCAAGCTGAGCTCTCCCAGCCGTCCCTAAATGGCTTGTCCCCACAGATCCAAGAGGTAAGCGAAATTGAGCTCATTCTTGACACCTTGCCCACTCTGTCTCTGAGCAGAAGCCCCGAGCACCAGCTGGCTCAGAGGATGCGGGCCTGACCGGTGCTGCCACACTGTCCCCCAATGTACGAGCTGCTGCTCGGACCTGCTGGGGGACAGGAATGTGCCCAGCTGGGGCTGGCTGAATGAACCCGATTTCCCTGGGGTGCTGATGCACCCTAGCACCGCGGGGAGACAGGGCTTGTTGGTTCTGACGGCTGGTGTGGCCGGGTGAGGGTGCAGAGTGCCAGCCCTGGGCCTAGAACAACACCTGCCAGTGACCCAACTCTAGGCAAGTGACCTTACCTAGAGGCTAACCCATAACGTGGGTTAGAATATGCCCAGTGGGAGTGTCCACGCGACGTGTAAGCAGGGCGAGTGCTCGGAAACTGCGGGCTGCTGCACTTGTGGGTGCTGTCCCCCGGAGTCCGGGCAGCACAGGACCTGGGAGAGCTTGGAGCCTCGCAGGCCTGCTCCGGTGCGGTCTTGGCTGTGCCCCAGCTGAGGCTCGCTGAGTCTCATAATCAAGGGAGGCAGAGCCAGCCTTCAGGAGGAAACAGTGCCTCCCGATTGGACGAGTGACCTGGGTCCACACTGCCCGGATGTGGGGTGGGTTTCAGACGGCGTCTGCGTCTCACTGGAGCCCAAACCACACGGGGCAGCTCGCATGGCACCAGGTCCCCTGTAGCGTCACTGCCGGAGCCCCAGCTGCTGAGTGCGACTGGCTTCCGTGACTCACCCCCTGCTCCGGGATTCAGTGCCTCAGAAAGGGCTTTGGTGAAGCCAGTGATGGAAATTAGTTGGTGGGTGTTGCCCTTTCCCTACCGCACCCCTTTACTCATGAGAGAGATGAAGAGTTTGGGGTCAGGTATTTCGTTAAGCAGACAGACTACAGGAGAGGGGGCGCTGTGCTGAGCAGCATTGGGGGGCCGCTTTGGGGGGACGACGTGCACGGAAACATTTACTAACCATTCACCTGCAGGACGTGGGTCTGGAAGAGCTCCTCGTGGCCGGAGGCGTGGCAGGTGTAATTGCCCATGTGGACGGTGGTCACCTTGGTGATGTAGAGGGAGTCGTCCTCTCCGAAGTCCTGCGCGGGGCAAGGAAGACAGCGAGGTCGGCCTCTCTGCTGAGTAACTTGGGAAGGATCGCTGGGTCTCCTGGTGTCCAGGAAACAAGCGCCACCACTGCGGGGACTCCCTTCCTGCCCTTCCCCTGCTCCTCAGAGCCGCCCGCAGGAACTGCACCCCAGTCCCGTGGCACGCACCCCGATCCTGTGCATCCACTTAAGGCCTTGTTCACCTTCTCTGGGAGGCCACAGCTGAACACCTTGCCCCACAAGCTCCCTCTCAGGTTCTACCAGTTGGGCTCACCTGCCCTGCTGTTTATTGGTGGGTATCCTGGGCTCTTGCCCACCTGTTCCAGGAGGGTGCCTCATTTAGTGTAGGCAAACTTGTTCTTAAAGGGCCAGATTGCAACTCGTTTTGGCTTTGTGGGCTCCAGGGTTCCTGTCAACTACTCAGCTCTGCCTTGTAGCATGAAAATGGCCATAACAACACATAACTTAACCAGTGTCACTACATGCCAAGGAAATTTTATTTGAAGAAAATAGGCGGTGGGTTGGATTTGGCCTGTGGGCTGGAGTTTGTTCCCCACGGGTTTATATCCCACCTTGATACCAAAATAGCTTCAGGCAGCTGGCGGACATCTGGGTGACCCCCAGGAGGGAAAATAAGGCTCTGAGGACAAAGGGAACCAACCCCAGCGGGCAGGCCATTAAACAGAGCCAGGAGGGCTGGTGTGTGTGTGTTGGGGGCGGGGGCGGTTTCCAGGGCAAATGGCCTGCAAGCCTTGTCCCTCTGGCCCCATAGCTCTCAGCGTGGGCTTCTGTTGGCCTAGTGTTGCAGGAGGGGCTTTGGGCTGGTCAGAGGCCCCTGTGCAAACCTGGGCACAAAGTGCTCCCCCAGGGCCTTTCGGTCAGCTGCAATCTCTCCAGCAGAACCATGCGGGCCGTCCAGGCCCGACTGCAGACGTGCTGGGGGATGGAGTCACCGGTGTTCCAGGGGGACCCTTCACGAGGCATGGCCTTAGCTACCAAGCATCTCTGAGGTGTGGTGCTCAGAGCTGAGGGGACAGGAGGGCCTGGCCCCCAGGGCTGCGTCATGCCGGCTGCGAGGTGACAGGGCCCAGCGCTGGGACTCAGGAGGCTCAGGTTTTAGCTTGAACTCTGTCACGAACCCAACATTCTCGAGTCCCCCTGCCAGTGGTGGCTGCACCCGTAAGTGGTGCCCTGCCTGCCTCCTGAGGGGTTGGGAGATGTGGCAGGAGAGGGTCCGTGAATACCTTTCCCATTGTGGGGAGTATGACAAGGTGTTGGTGTTACTCTTGACTTTGTCAACAGAAGATGCAAAACTCCTACTGACCACCTGGAGCCAACACCAAACCATCCCTCCTGCCATTGCCCCTGGCTTTTGTCCGCAGGGGCAACTGGGTGGCTGGAGGGAGGAAAGGCCACCAGCCAGTGGGGCACCTCACAAGGGTTGTCCAAGAGCAGTTCCTGCTCCCCAAAACGCTGGTCCCTGACTTGCTCACACTCCTGAGCCCAGCCATAAGCCTCACGAGCCCTTCAAAGGTGCTTTCCGTGCAATTCACGAGCCCAACAAGGGTGTGGGCTCAGAGAGAGGCCTGGGTCAGGGCAGGGGCGGGAGGGTGGCGAGGATGCAAGCCTCCTGCCTTCAGGGGTGAAGCACCCAACAGCACCCCCAGTGGCGGGAACTCTCGGAGAGGGCTGCAGGGATCCTGTGAGTTTCCTCTGAAAACTGCTGTTTCTAAAAGCCCCACTCCTATCCCTCTGGGGGAGCTTCAGTAACAAAAATAAGATATCAGATATGGGATCGCGGGGTCACAGGACCACAGCATTGCTCGGGCGAGAAGCCTGAGGCTGAGGCTCCCCCAGAGCAGGTGCAGAGCAGTGCCACAGTCTGTAAGCACTACCTCTGTGCAGGGGACGAACACATGTGGCCTGTTCACCCCCAGAACCCACCCCTGAAAGCGTGGAACCGAACAAAAGCCCAGTCCTGCCTCTCCTTGAGAGTCTCACCTTCCCTCACCACCTCCGCTGCCACCCCTGGGGCCAAGGCGCTGCCTTCCCTCCTGGGGGGGCAGCAGCCAGACCATGCCCCTCCTCGCCCAGAGCCACAGCCCAGAGGGTCTGCAGGGGCAGCCTGCCTGTCCCCTCTCCCAGCCCGACTCCTTCCACTCGCCCTTGTCATTCCACTGCAGCACAGTGGCCCCTCGCTGTTGCGCTAACATGCTAGGTGTCCTCTCCCTCCTCCCCAAAGGTCTGGCTTGCTCCCCTCCCTCAAGTCTGCTCAAGTGTTATCTGCCACCCAGCACCCCCACCTTCCTTCCCGCTTTATCTCTCTGTCTGGCGCTCACTGCCACTTAGCACACTGTTCTTTGTGTTTGCCTCGTTTGCAGTCTGTCTCCCACCCCGCGGGAAGAGAGAGCTCCACGGGGTGGGGGTGGGGGTGCAGGCAGGGCTCTGAGCGTGCTGCTCGCTGCTGCGTCTGCAGCACCTGGCCCAGGACCCAGCATCGCCGAGTGCGAGGCGTGGGCCGGGATTCCTGCAGGGACCGCCTTCTGGTTCTTTGGGTTTGACCACTGAGGCCCACCTCCTGCATTCCCGTCCACCCGAAGGTCGCCAGTCACGTGGGTCGAAGCGAGGTGGCGGGTGGGGCGGCAGAGAACTGGTCTCAGCCTCGTCCCCCCAGCTCCCCACCCTGCCTCCTCCTCCAGGCTGCCTCCCTGGGGCCAGGGCGCACTGACACTCGACTCAGACCAGCAGGCAGAGATGGGAGAGCCCCTGCCGGTAGGTCCATCCCAGACTCCACGCGTGACTTGGCGAGTCCCTAACACAGTCATTTTACCGCTGAGTCTGTGTTCCCTCACTGCTTCCAGAGGCAGAGCCATCACTCTGGAGTGCTCACCGGGCTGCCAAGGGGTGTGCGGCGCTCTCCAAGGACGTGCGGGGCTTGGGAGCGCATCCCGGCTCCACTCGGAGCCCCTCACTCGTTACCAGCCTGTGAGTCTGGCTCGGGGGAGAACCTGGCTCCGTAATAAAATAATGTCTCCAGGCTAAAATAATAGGCATCACGTAATTATGGAACAAAGTGCATATTGTTTTCTGGAACATGAATACTGGCTACAGAAATCAAATTTACCTCATTGAATGCGAGAAAATTACTTTAAGAATTGATTTATAAGAAGCTACGTAAAACTAAGGCTGCAACCCTTCCGCTTCTGAATGTTTTTGAGGTCTGTGGGAGCGCCGCCATCAAGGCTTGATTGCATCTCCGTGATTGTCTTTTTATGGATGGCTTTTTTTTTTTTTTTAGTTCTGGCGCATGGAAATGTATTAGCAGAATCCAGCCTCCTTCCAGCAATAAACAGATGCCAGCCCAGACCGTTCTGTGACTGATGTGCATCCATCTTCGGGAAAGAGACCGTTTTACGTAAAGACATGGCTTTTGCCTTTCAAAAAGTTATATTCTAAGTATCTGTCCTTAATAAAGAAAGTAATTAAATGAGACTTAAGTATTAAACTGTATTTAAGCAGAGGCGAGATGAAGGATGTTGCCATAGCAACGCAGGGGAGTCAGGACTAAGTCACATGACAAGGAGCCCTCAGTGCGGAGGGCACAGTGACTACGAGTCAGACGCAGGGACTTCAGAGTTTGGGGTAACGATTCTGCCGGTGCTACAAGTTAAAACTCAGCTTAGAAACATTTATTCACAGCTTCTCCGGAGCTCTCCTTGGGGAGGAGGGAGTGAGGGGGGCGCTTGGCCTCCCTCGGGTTCAGTTCTGGCCCCTGGGATTGGACTAACCTCAGCTTCCCGCCGGTGCCAGCATTTCAGCACCATGGACACAAACACAGGTGATACGCAGTGCCGCGGTGACGGCCGGCCCTCCGAGGGTCTGTGTTCACACAGGCACCCATGTGTGTCCTCCGGACCAGGCGAGGGCTAGATGCACCATCGGTGGGCACACGCGCGTGGGAGACCCGCGTGTGCACGTGCGTGCTCGTTCCAGCCCCCGGCCCTCCGTAGCCAGCCACTCTGACCCATACCAGGGACCCCAGGCCGGTTGCTTCTTCCCAGCCCCTCGGAGCACGGACCGGCCACTCTGCCAGGACCAGTCCTCTTGCTCACGATCCTCTTAAAAAGCCCTGCACCTTGCAGAGATCCCTAAGTGGCTGCCGAGCCCAAGGGCGGGGCTGCCAGGGACAATCACTTTCAGGGCGTCTGTCCTCCTGCCCAGGCCGGAGCAGGCCTGTGGGGGTGCTCCTGGCTCCCCTGAGAGAGCAGGGAGCGTGTACAGGTCAGTCTCCCCATGACTGAGTGTCAGCGGGGAGGCACTTCCTCTCCCCGTCCCCAGTGTGTGGCGGGGACCTGTGCACCAGAGGTGCTCAGCTAGTGTTTGCTGATGCATGGGGGTGTGTGAGCCAGCTGTGCTGTCTCTGGGGGGGCCCTGCAGGGAAGCGTGGAGAAGAGGCAACATTGCCTAGAGAGAGGCCGGGTCTGTGCCCTCAGCCACGGGGGGGATGTCCAGACCTCGGGGGGGCCTGCCCCACAGGAGTGCCCAGGACTTTGTTGGCCTGGGAGCTTTTGCCACCAGATGGCAATGTGATGGGGGCCTTGGGCCAAGTGGTGTCATTCTGCCTCCCCAGGGGCTGATGCCAGAGGTCAGCCACGTGGGCAGGAAGTGAGACTGACCTCTAGTGAAAACTCTGGACACCAGGCTCATGTGAGTTTCCCCAGTTGGCAGGACTTGGTGCGTATTGTCACACGTCCATGCTGGGGAAGTAACATGCCCACAGCTCCATGGGGGGGGGTGGATAATGGCAGCTTGCATGTGGACCCTCCTGGACCCTGCCCCAGGGGGTCTCCCCTCAGCAGTTTTAATCTGCAGCCTCTCCCTGTAATCACTGTCACCGTGACTATGACAGCTCTGGAGGGTTCCGTGAGTCCTTCTAGCAAATGACTGGGTCTGCGGGCAGTTTTGGGAACTCTCCATGCCTGTCACTGTCATCCGAGTGCCAACCGTCCGGCATGGGCTGCTGTGTCTGACTGTGTGGCTGGCGCCCATACTCAAACAGGGGTTCCGGCCCAGTTGTGTGGATGCTGAGAGTCTGACCTGGGGACAGACTTAAGTGTCCAGGGACGCACGGGGGCGTCTGCGCACCTGCAATGGAAGGCCCTCATCAGAGGCACCGCTCTGAGCCCTCAGCTGGTCCTCAGAGACCAAGGCCCGGCCCTCTGGTGAGTGGCAGGCCTGACCCCTGAGCAGGGCTTCGGATCTCTAGCCGATCAGCCCCGTAGGGCCAGCTTGGGTGGGCAGGGCAAAGTGCACCTCGTCCTCAGAGAGGCCTGGACCTTGAACCCCATACTGGGAGGGCCGGACCGTGGGCGCCGGCTCTGACCGGGACCACACTCTCCACGAGACAGCTGACTGCCATTCACACTGTCCTTGAAACACAGGGAGGATTAATGAAATTTCCTTCCACGGCTCATTTCAGGGACCAGGAAGGCTTGCAATCAGGACATTTCTCCTGAGATGGTGTTTAAAACTCCCCCACACCGCTGCAGGGAGTGGGGCTTAGCGCAGGCTTTTTGGAGGGAGATCTGGCAACATCCATCAAAACCCCAAACGTGCCGCCGCTAGAAAGTAGTTCTGCTTCTAAGAACTTATCTTACAGACCTCGTCCGCAAACGTGCGAACAGGTGTGTGTGAGGATGTCCACGGCAGTGCTGTTTGCAGTGGGTAAAGCCAGAAAGCAGGCGGAATGCGGGCGCCCCTGCGAGGGGCCGGTGCTCGCTGTGGCTGGGGGCTCTGCATTGGGGTCTGGAGGCTGGATCACAGCTGTCCTGAGGGGCCTGCACCTTTGAGACGGGCCAGCAGTGGTCACTGAGCTCACGGGAAGCCTTGAAGCCAGCGATAGAGGGAAGAGAGGTGACCCGGAGGGGGCAAAGGCCGGTGGGCGCACGGGGAGGGGCAGACTGGCCCCCACGAGTCGCAGGGCCTGCTGTGTGCCCGGGCCTGGCCCCGCCCCCTCAGGCTCTGGCCGGCACTCCCAGAGGTTTGAACTTACCCAGAGCTCTAGGGAACCAGATGTTCATCAGCAGCCAGGGTTTTTGACACTAGCCCGAGAGAATGGGCCAAAGCCTGTGAATGTTCCCAGTACAGTGTTCCCCCAGATTTTAAAACAAAATGTGCCCGAGCGTTTAATGAGATTATGTTGCCACAAAGCCCAACATCCTCTGTCGGTCGTGTTGCAGAGCTCCATGCTAATCAAGCGCCTCTCATCTTTCCACAGCGGGCTCATGACTGGTTCACATAAAGACAATAAAAATTAAATGAGTCATGAGCTCCTAAATCATTCTCTTTTGGTCTTTTTAATAATTCACTTGCAAAGAAGAGCTGGCTGAGAGCACACGCTTCATTAGAGTTGTTTGTTCCTGGTTTTACACCGTTTAGGCGTGGGGGGGAAAAGCAAGCCTTTTAACACCGCCTTCAAACACTGCCTCGCACACGCTCTGCTAATGGGCTTTGTTTTCCTGCTTTTATTACTGTACTCCGCCTGCTGACATTTGAAAGCCCCCCAAAAGCGAGATTGGGTGAAAGGAAAAATAAAACCCGACAAAAGAGTGGCTCTTTCAAGTTATTTGAAATATGCTGGGTTTGTTGTAGGCTTTTTTTCTTTTAAAGAAGAATGCAATAGAAAAATGTTTCCTCTCCCCGAGAATATCCCAGCCAAACAATCCCCAGTGCAGGCCGAGGCCTCTGCCCCCTCCCCCTGCTGGAGCGGACGCCAGGGGCCTGTGAGCACAGCGGACGCCGCCCAGGGGGCCGAGCCGGGCCGCAGCCCCTGGCGCAGGGCAGGCTTAGCCGGCCCCAGAGTGAGGCCCTGGCACTGCTGGGGGCTGAGGGTCCTGTCCAAGAGTAAGGAACGCAGAGGGCCCTGGCTGGGGCGTGCAGGCCGGCTGGAGGCCCTGGCAGGTGCCCGGACCCTGTGAGGTACCTAAGCCCGCCTGCCTCCTGGAGTTTGGGTGAGGGTTCGACAAGATGGCTCGTGTGCACTGAGCAGCACGGAGCCTGGCCCTCCGGGGCATGGGAGCTGCCTGTCTGAGTGGTCGAAACAGCAGCCCTAACACCAGCAAGGATCTGGCAGGCCGGCTGTGTTCGTGACTTTGAGGATGTCCTCTCCCTGCTTCTGCTCCCCTCATGGCAGGTCCCCTGTCCCTGAGGATCATAAGGGACGGTGAGGAAGACAGTTATGAGGGAAGGGCAGGTGCCGTAGTTCAGGCAGGATGTGCTACTGGGTTTGGGGACGGCGCACTTCATCCCGGGTGGCTGCATGTGGTCTGCATGCAGCGCTGGGGCCTGGAATGGGTTGCGCCTTCAGTTTCAGCAGGAGGTAAAGCAGCTGCTCCCCAGCCCCCCAGCCCCCAGAACACCTAGGATGGAGGCCAGGGTAGAGTGGGGGCCTGCGAACTGGCCTCTGAGATGGGCCCCACCTCGGTCCTACAGCCTGGCTCTGAGCCTTCAGGAGAAAGGGCGCTGTGGTCCAGGTGAAAATGTGAGGTGCCTGGGTGGGATCGGGCGTGCCTCGCTTATGTGCAGGGTCCCCCTGCCCCCCAAATGCCTTCCTTATCACGGGCTATCTGCCCTCATGGCTGGGAGGCCTCTCGAAGGCTAAGCTAGTTGGCCCCCTTTCTGCTCGGGTGCCTGCGGTGACAGCCGTCCCACTCCCCCGGGAAGTATGTCCTTCCTGAGGATGAGCTCACCCCTGGGGGCTCCAGCTGGGGCCCCTGGGACAGACGGCCCTTCCCCCACATGACATGGGGTTGTCTGAGCAGAGCAGGGGGCAGCTGACCATGGGCCCGCAGAAGGAGGGCGTGTGGGGTGCGGGCCTGCCCCTGTCGGACACTGGCTCAGACCCCTAAGAGCAGCCATGGCTGGGGCTCAAGACCAGCATGGACACAGGAGGAGCTCAGGGTGCTGCCATGGCCCTGCACCCCACCCCCTGTCCCCCACTTAGCCTCGAGGAGGGGCAGCAGGTCATGGGTCCTGGAAGCTTAAGGTGGGGGCCTCAGGGCCAGGTCGGGAGCCACCTAGACCCATAACTGCGTCAGGAAAGAAACCAGCGGGCCCTGGCTGGGGCATTCGGTTGGTTGGTGAGTTCGATCCCTGGTCAGGGCACATACAAGAATCAGCCAATGAATGCATCAGTAAGTAGAACAACATATCGATGTTTTTCTCTCCCCCTCCCCCTCACTCTCTAAAAATCAATAAATTAAAAGAATAAACCCATCAGCAGTTGGCCAGGAAGGAAACAAATTCCAGGCAGCCCTTGTTAGCTCTGGGATAGGTGTGGGAGTAACACTACTGACTGATGAAACACACAGAAGGGGACCTTACAACCCAGGGCCCCTGCCAGAGCCCGCACTCTCAGTCCCTGGGGCTGCTCTGTGCAGGGCGGGGTGGGGGCGGGGGGTGGGGAATGTCTTCCTGGGTGCAGCTGAGGCAAGCGTCCCTCATGCAAGTTGGGCCTCCTGCAAAGGGGTAGGAGGCTCAGGCATCCTCAAGTGGCACAGCAGGTCCTTGCTGAACTTCTCTGCAGTCTGAGGAGGCGAAGGCTCCGTGGCTTGAGCCATGGCTGCACGCGGGGGCGTGGAGGGAACCTCTCACAGGAGCTCCAGGTGGCCTGGGGCACTGCCCCACTCTGGAGGCGCCTTTGGGCAAGTTACTGGGGAGGAAGATCCCATCTCCTCCCCCAGAGCATCAGCAGGGCTCCCCTCATTTTGGGGTCCCATTTATTTGGGGTCCCTCTTAGATGCATGCCTAATCCTAGGCTGGAAAGGGCTTAGGACACCTACGTCTGACCATGTCACCCCCCAGGTAAAAATCTACAGACCCACTGCCCACAGGGGACAGCTAAGGTCCTTTATGTTAACATTCAAGGCCTGGCCCCAACCTGCCACTCCAGACCCTCGCCTCACTTATCCCTGTCCCCTGAGCCCAGCCGGAACCTCTCCTCCTCCGGCCCCCAGAACTGGCTCCCTCCTTGTAGCGTGGGGCCTGTCCCGTCTTGTACTTCTGCCTCTGTGGGTGCCTCAGCGCGGCCGCCCCCGCTGGGCCCAGGCTGAGACAGTGTTTCTGTGTGACACTCTGGCGCAGGCCTTGGAGTCACCAGCTCTCAGTAAGCAGCAAGTCTGCAGGGTGACTCCCCACGTGCAGCATCTGGACGGCCACGCGCACATGGGGAGAGTCCCGAAGCTTCTGACAGTAACCCTGCTCGCTGGGGAATCCGAGAGGCGCCTTCTTGCTTGGCTCTGGGCTAGAGGCTACATTTACTTTCTAATAAAATATTATTCTGATGCTCAAGGCATCCTTGATGTTTGCAAGTCAGAAAAGTTTAATTACATGTGTCATTAGGATGGCATTCTGTAACAGCTCTGTGACTGGATTCATTAACAGAATGCTTCACAGATAAGACAAGACAAATTAATATTTTGTTGCCCATGAAAGCATCTCATTAAGAGAGTAGTGGAGAAGTGATTAATATTTTGTTGCCAATCAAGATGTCTCCTACGGATGACAAAGCGAGGTGGCCCACACCTCCCGTGTTCGCTCAGCTCCCCGCTCAGCCCCCCGCCCTGGGCTTTGTAGGCCGATATGCTTCCTGGTCTGTGCGGTGTTTGCGCGCCAGTCGCGAATTACTAGCTGGGGACGGGATTCCACATCTGACTGCGGTGGGCAGGGTGGGTTCTGGGACATCGCAGGTGACCGGGCCCTGGCAGCCAATCACTCTCTGACCTTTGCCCCAGCAGGGCCGCCCTCCTGGGCTGTTTTTCCCTTGACCAATGTTGCTTCAGAAATGGCCCTTGAATCCGGAGGACTTGTCTGTCCCCCTCCACAGCTGATTTCTCCCCAGGGCTGCCGTCCTCGCTGTCCTCACTGTCCCCGGAGGGGGCTGCCACTCATGAGCACCTGCTGTGTGCTGGGCCCCGGGCTAGGCGTGGCACACACCCTCAGCCTGGAAACGTGCCTGCGAGGGACATCCTCACCCCCATTTCCCCACAGAGAAGCCACACTGTGCAGCCCCGGGCTGCTGTGGACCTGCGGGCGGTGGCTGGTCACTGTCTCCCTGCACGAATTGGGGTTGACGTGGACTGGCAGCCGGGGCAGCCAGGGTCACAGCTGCCTGCCTGCGGAGCCTTGGGCGGCTGCTGGCTGCCTATGGGGGCCTCAGGGTGCAAGGTGTTGTCTGGCAGCAGCAGTGACAACAACCGGAGTGACAACGACCGTGGGAGTGGCGATAGTTACAGGGAACACTTATGCTAAGAGTGTCACATGTATGCACATGCATTTTCTCATTCCGTCTTCGCTTTAACCCTACGAGGCAAGAACTGCTATTCATCCCCATTCCACAGAGGGCGCAGCTGAGGCTTAGAGGGGCCAGGCTCCCTTTCCAAGGGCAGTTGAGGGCAAGTAGGAAGAGGCAGAGCTGAGCCCTAAGCCCAGGGGCCCGTGACCCCCAGAGTTAAGGCAGGGGAGCCACGTGCGCCTGCCACACACGTGTGTGTAGGGACCTGTGGCTTGTGTCGCGTGTGTTTGTGTATGTGGTGTGCGGTTGCAAGTATCACTCGAGGACCCCTGCACCCCACCCCTTGCGTGGGGTTTCTGAGAAGCACAGAGCTCGGCCTGTCTGTGGGCTGCTGGCTGACCACGAGCAGCAGGTGCTTCCTGGGACGGAATGAGAGCCCATTAATCTCCAGCTGCACCCACAATTACCCAAATTGCTAACCTCACAGTGCAGAGTAAAAATTGCAGTTGAGTTGGTGCTGGAGGCATGATCGAGGGAGGGAAAGAACACCCACAGTAATTTAATTAACTGACGGCAAGTGCATTAAGAGTTTTGCCTCTGCCTGTTTTCCTAGTGCCTTTAAATGAGCATCGAGCCGGGCCCATGGATGTTCCGGCAAACACAGGTGGACTTGTCCTAGTTCTGAATTGGTTACCACTGGCCAAACCGTCGAAGCTGACACCCCACATTGAGAGCTTTTGCACACACCAAGTGTGCGCCCCAACACATACCTCCACCCCCAGTCTTCACACACAGAACACTGCCTTTCCTTGCTGAGATTCCGGACACGCTCTGGGCATCTTAGACTCAGAAGACTCGGCCCATCCGGCGCCTGTCCGTCAGTCTGTCAAGCACCCGCGGGGCTGGTGTTGGTGCTGACATTCAGAGATGGGAAGGTAAGCCTGCACTCACCATTGGCGGCAGATAACAAGGAAAGGGTCCCAGTGTGACGAGGGTGGGGGAAGGGCAGTCCTGCCAGGTCTGCCCGGGGTGGAACCCCAAGGGCCCCTCTTTCTGTCTGCCTCCTGCACAGTCTCTAGGGTGCAGCCACAGGGGCCTACAGAGGAGCAGAGTCCCAACTCCGGGGGTGGCTGCAGAATTGCATGCGGGCCTCTCCCCAGAAAGCAGTCTCAGAGTTGGGAGGGATTGTGCAGGTCGTGGGGTTCAGTGGCCTTCCTGCGGCGGCAGCCTTGCTTGCAGCTCTGCTGTGTGGGCTTGCCCGTCTCTGGTGGGGGGGGGACAGCCAGCTCCTGGCCTCCGGGAAGGCTCACTCCGTTGTGGAGCAGGGCCGACGGCTGCTGCAGTGGTGTTCCAGTTAAGGGGCTCAGGTTGGTCTCTTTTTGGGGTGCACCCTGGCCCTTAGTGCTATCTAACTCATGGGGTCGCATAGCCCATGCCAGCTCCCTCTGCCCCAGCGCCTGCCCCGGCACCTTAGCGCTGGGAGTGGGAGCTGACCGCTCATCCCACAAGTCTCCCTTCTCTGGGCCATGCACCCCCCCACCCCGCCGCAGAGGAGGGGTGACCCAAGCAAGGAGACCAGGGCTGCCCCCGATCAGCCTGAAAACTGGTCCTGTCACTGTAGCTGCTGGCCTGGCAGCACCCTCTGTGGTGACATCATGCCGTCATCTCGTGTGACCTTCTGGGAAGCCACCTCACCCCTTGGGCCAAACCAGGGCCAATAACTATTCTCGAATTGGTCCCTGTATTCCTCCAGCCCAAGGGCACGGAGGTGCTGCCGACGGTGCTTTGCGAATAGAGTAGCCCACAGAGGGTCGGCTGTTTAGGGAATGGCTCAAAGCACTAAAGGCTGTGTGGGTGACGTGGGGGCCCCAGCCCCGGCAGTCTGTCGGCCAGGTTAGGCTGTGGGAGCTCAGGGGCTCTCCACTCAACTCATCACACCCCCACGCCCTGCCCGCCCCCCACCCCCCACACACATACACGAGGCCCCAACCGGCCCAGCAGCTCGCCTCTGCCCTCCACAGGGAATCCCCTCTCGCCTCATCCAGCTGTCCACATCCTGATCTGCTTCAGGCCAGAGTCTTTCCCCAGTGAAGACCTCACCCAGAAGCTCTCCCTGCCGTGGAGCTTTCCTGCCTGGCCACGTTCTCTGTTGGCCTGTGGTCCCTCCTTCTGAGTGGTGGGCTCGCTACACAGCCCCTCCTCTCATGTCTCATCCTCATGCCCACCTCCTGGTCTTCGCTGCTTCGGTCAGTCCATGGACCAATGGCCCTGCCCCTCACCACCCTGGTCACCTTCTCCTGGGCCTGGCCAGCAGGCCTACAGCCACCATCCATCCTGCCTCTGCGTGCAGCAGGACCTGGGCTTTCTGGGACCTCCAGGTGTCAGCCCAGGTAGGAAAGCACCAAATGCGGGTGTCAAAAGAAGGCCCTCGGGCTCCACCTCCGCTGCAGCTGTGCACAGCTACTTACATTGATATCCTCCAAGTCCAGGAAGTTCAGGGCGAGCCCGTTGCGCTTCCAGACGATGGGTGGTCGCAGGTCTCCACGGACAGCACACGTCAGCACTGTGCTCAGCCCCACAGTCACCGTGGCCACACTGACCCTCTCCTCGGGGGCGAGGCTGAGCTGAACCACCTCTGCAGGGGGAAGGAGAAGGAGAAGGCGGTCAGGGGCAGGCCCAGGGAAGGAGCTTTCACTCCAAGGGAAGTGGCCATGGTGATGGCCTGCAGGGCAGGGGCCCGGTGGCTTTCAGGCAACGGAAGTCATCCCCCTGTGCTGATGAACTGTACAGCTGGATGTGTCTTCTGCAAGAGGGGCCACGATTGACATCAAATGACCAAGGGGCTCTGTGAGTCAAAATGGGTCAGGAACTGCAGCCAGTGTAGAGACGCATCTGGGCTGTGGGTCTGTGACTCGAGCCACAAATGGGGGCCCCCACACAGAGACTGGGTGTGCAGCACCCGTCCTGAGCACCCGGGCCTCGGCCTCATGATGCCTGGGCCGGGCGAGGAGCGGTCAGGGTCCGCTGGCTGGGCCGGCAGTTTTCTCTTCCATCTGGGGGCAACTGAAAGGTCACAGTGTCTGAAGTCTGGGGAATGGATCGGCTGACCTTTGCAGGTTTGTTTCTGCCTGAGGATTCTCTGAACTTGGATTTGGATTTCTGCTCGGCAACCATGCACGGTAGCCTTTAACGTTTTGAAGTGTGCTTCAGGCCGCACAAATTACAAATCCTCATCATTTCACACTTGATAATGGGCCGTGAGACTGATCATTCTGCAGGCATTCAGAAGGCTCTAAACTACTTCCCTCCAGCCACAGGCTTTCAGAAATGCTTGGGATTTATCAAAAAATTAATCAGACGCAGATGTTCAAATGCCAACAAGGGATCAGGCTTGGAGGGAGAGTCACCAGCCCACTGAGAAGACTGCCTCTCCCAGATCTGCAGCTTGGGCTGGGGGCAGCGGCCAGAGGCAGCAGGAGCGGAGGGAGGCAGCCCCCCGCGCGGCCCATGTTTCTGTCGGGGCCTGGGGAAGCCTGACAGGTGTGGAGGAAGGCGTAGAGGTGGGGACTGAGCCCTGCAACTCAGCGGGACACTTCTGAGTTGTGATCAGGCAGAACACCGGAGCTCACCCCCTCCTGCCCACGTGTGTGGGAGAGGGGGAGGAAGGGGAGCAAAAACGGCTTCAGGTGCGATGCTCTGCAAGGCAGACACAGTCAGGTGGGGTCCTGGAGAGCAGAGCCCTCCCCCTCCACAATCGCTCAGTGGCTCTGCCCTGGGCTCAAGAAGAGGAGCACGGTATACACTAGGTGCTTAATCAGTGCTTGCTGGATGGATGGATGGAAAATGGAGAAAAGGGAAATAAAGAAGGAAAGGGGCCAGCAGAGAGGGGACAACCGCACACCCGCGGGACAGATGTGACGAGCCCCACGGGGGAAGAGGAGCAGCGCAGGATCCATGCGGACGCGCCGGCGCACTATTTTACAAACGAAGCGGCGCGCTCCACAGTTCCCGTCCAGTCAGGCTCCGCCTGCTGCCCGCCCACCTCCGAGTCGCAAGGCTTACTGCTCAGGATGGAGAAGGCGCTAGCCCACTCTAGACTCGGCTTTGGAGAGGCAGAGGGCAGAGAGATGGAGAGATAAGAAGAATGTGCCGTAACTGTTTAGCTCCCACTGAGCTGTGCCGGCCCTTAGGACTCAGAACGCAGATTCTCCCCAAGTAGAGACGAGGTACCTCCCACTCGCAGGATAAACAGTGAGGCTCCGAGCTCTAGGGAAGAAGGAAGGGATGTGGAATACCCCCTCCTCTCCCAAGGCATTGTGGGAATCACAAGGGAGACAGTGGGAAGGGCAAAGAGCGCGCCTGTTAGCACGGAGGTGAGCAGAACGAAGGCGGGGGGGGGGGGGGGGTGGGGGGTGGCTAGGAGGAGGCTGCTCCTCCCCGCTGGGGCGACTACACGGGGCGTGACAGAGCCAGGGCCTGGGACTATCTGCTGGAGTCCCCTCGGCTCCTGGGTGGCCTGGAGGGGCCCGGGGGTCCTTGCCCACGTGCTGGCTGGGCTCTGAGGCGCTCTGTACCTCTGTGCCTGAGCACTGCATTAGACGGCCAGGTCTGGGCCTCGAGCCATGACCTTAAGACTTGCAGACCTTCAGGGGTGCATGGTGCCAGTGGGGGCTGTGGGAGGCCGAACCAAGGGGTACCTAGGACTCCAGACTCCACCAGGCTGAGAGAGCCCAGACCAAGAGCACAGCCAGGGCTGACCTCGGGCAGAGCAGCTGGGGAGGGGTGGGGGTGAAGGGTCCAGACCTGGGAACTGGAGGTGGCAGAGGATGGAAGGGTGCTTACCTCCACACTCAGAAACCAGCTAGGGGGGCAGTGGGGGATGCCCCCACTCGGAAACCAGCTATGGGGGCAGTGGGGGATGCCCCCACTTGGAAACCAGCTGGGGGGCAGTGGGGGATGCCCCCACTCGGAAACCAGCTGGGGGGCAGTGGGGGATGCCCCCACTCGGAAACCAGCTATGGGGGCAGTGGGGGATGCCCCCACTTGGAAACCAGCTATGGAGGCAGTGGGGGATGCCCCCACTCGGAAACCAGCTGGGGGGCAGTGGGGGATGCCCCCACTCAGAAACCAGCTATGGAGGCAGTGGGGGATGCCCCCACTTGGAAACCAGCTAGGGGGGCAGTGGGGGATGCCCCCACTCGGAAACCAGCTAGGGGGGCAGTGGGGGATGCCCCCACTCGGAAACCAGCTGGGGGGCAATGGGGGACACAGGGTGGGAATTAGAAACACGAGGCATTTTCTCAGGTCAGGCATCTCTGGTGTGGACAGCTGCAGTGGCCCGCTTGGCCTAGGCTTTGTCATGGATTGTCCGTCTAGGTGCATTTCTCTCCCAGTGGCTGGCAAGTGGGGCTTGTGAAGAAGTCAGGTATGTTACCACGCACACAGTCAATTAATCTCTGACAAAGGAGACAAGAAATACATAGAATGGAGTAGAGACAGTCTCTTCAGTAAATGGTGGTGGGAAATCTGGACAGACGATGTAAAAATGAAATGAAACTGGACCACTTTCTCACACCTACACAAGAGTAAACACGAAATGGACTAAAGGCTCACGTAAGACTCCAAACCATAGAACTCCTGGGGAAACACAGGCAGCGAAGTCTAACAGCGCTCCTGGTAATTTACTTTTTTGGATGTGACTCCTCAGGCAAGGGGAACGAAAGGAAACAATAAACAAGTGGAACCACATCAAACTGAACATTTTTCACCGCGAAGGAGCCAGCGACAAAACAGAAAGCCAGCCTGCCGAGCGGAAGAAGAATCCACTAACGACCTGTATCCAGTAAGGAGCTGATATGCAAAAGTGATGAGGGAGTCATACAACTCAACCCCAAAACAAACAAACGGGCAGTCTGATTAAAAAACGGGCCGAGGACCTTAATAGGCATTTCTCCAAAGAGGACATCCAGATGCCAACAGACACATGAAAAGATGCTCAGTGTCACTCACCATCAGAGAGATGCAAATGAAAACCACAGTGAGATGTCACCTCACACCTGTCAGAGTGGCCACCATCAACAGATCAATGCCTGCTGGCGAGGATGGGGAGAAAGGGGAACCTTGTGTGTTGCTACTGGGCATGCAGACTGGTGCAGCCACTGTGGAAAATAGTATGGAGGTTCCTCAAAAAACTAAAAATGAAACTATCTTATGACACAGCATTTCCACTTCTGATTATTTGTCCAAAGGTATCCAAAACATTGATTCAAAAAGATACATGCACCCCTTCGCTCAGTGCAGCATTATTTATAGTAGCAAAGACACGGCAGTGCCCGAATTCCCATCACAGATGAGCGGGTAAAGAAAATGTGGCACATGACTTGTATATACAATGGAACATTACTCAGCCACAAAAAAGAATGAAATCTTGCCATCTGCAACATCATGAGTGGACTTAGAGGGTGTTACACTGAGCAAAATATGTCAGACAGAGAAAGAAATGTGCCCTATGATTTCACTTTTACATGAAACCTCAAAAACAACAGCGCTGGCTGGGCAGTTCAGTGGTTTGGAGCCTCACCCTTACACCAAAAGTTTGCAGGTTTGATCCCTGGTCAGGGCACATACAGGAGGCAGCCTATTGATGTTACCCTCCTAAATGGATGTCTGTCTGTCTGTCTCTCTTTCTCCCTCTCTTCCTTCTTCTCTCTCTAAAATCAATAAAAGCATGTCCTTGGGTGAGGATTAAAAAGATGAACAAACAAAACAGAAACAAACTCTAGATACAGAGACCAAATGGATGGCCACTAGGTGGGAGGCGAATTTGGGGTCCCGGTGGAAAAGGTGGAGGGTTTGGGAAATACAAACCGCCAGTCACGGACGTAAGCCCAGCACAGGAAACATCGTTAATGATTCTGTAATACCTGTACGTGGTGCCAGGTGGGTGGATACCCCTCTTACGGGGAGATGGCTTTGTAAGTTACATAAATGTCTGGCCACTGGGTCATGCCCCTGAAACTGATGTAATAATGAATGTTGACTATAACTGAAAAATTAAAAAAAATTTCAGAAAGGTTTGTTACAAAAGGAACCTACATCTTCTCTGCACGTCTGCGCCGCTGTCAGACTGCAAGGCAAAGACCACAGGGTCGGCAGAGGGGGGCTCCGCTTCCTGAGCTGTGCTCCCCCACACCGGCCTCACCTCCCCGGGGCACAGACTCCAGTCTTTCCCAGGCGCCCCGGGGCTTCCGTGGTGCCGGAGGCCTGTGAAGCCCTGTCTTAGAAGACGGGGGTCTGCAGAGATGGCAAGGGGAGTGTGTGTGGGGTGGGGCGGGGAGGCGGTCTGGCTGGTGGGGTTACCGAACCAACTGCCAGGCCGGCAGCACAGGCCCTCACCTGGAAGGTAAGAACTACGTGAGATCAGGGGCCCTCCCTCCACGTGGCCCTGAAGCCACAGATTTCAAAACGTTTTAGGAAAATGACTGGAAAACGAACAAACCAACACGCCGCGTGGGAAGTGTGTGTGCCTCTCCCCCTGCCCAGGCACGGCCAGCCCCCCACGGCCGGGCATGCCGGCCCGGCGTTTGCCTATCTGAAGACACGCACGCTGGGCAGGACAGACTCACGCACAATCAGTGTGCGTGCAGCCAACGGAACCCTCTTAATTCTGCCCTGTGGGATACATCGACATGAACCAAACCACAAGTATTTGGATCACTGCAAGTTCAAGTAAATGACTGTTTTACTGAATTTAATTCACGTCAGTATTTTCCAGCTCCATTTAGAATTCTGAAGAGATTTATGGCGACAGAACCTCTCCTCACTCCCGGGGATTCACTGCTTGACCTCTGGCCACTGCCCTTCCCTGTTCAGTGACCTCCTAGGGTGGCTCCCCAGTGAGTTAAACGTGAAGTGGTGTCAGGGGCCGGGGCTCCGGCGAGCAGGGCCGGTGCCGGACTACAGCTCTGGACACCTGCCTCCAGGCCTGGCTCTGCAGGCGACATGGCAAGGGGCCTGGGCAGCCCCTTCCTGTCCCTGGGCCTCAGTCTGGACATTTATGAGGTGAGGGGTTGGCTGGGAGGGCTCTGGGACCCTGGGACTCTGAGCGCATGGTTCCAAGTGGACGTCCCTGCAGACCTTCCTCGGTCTTGCCAGGGGATGCTTGGCTGCACCTTCCCTGTCCCCAGAGCCATCTGCTGCTGCTCTTTGCTCTTTTGTCTGTGATGGGACATGTGACACTGCTAATGGTGGCACTAACAGTTGCCAAGTCCCACAGGGGTGTCCCCTGTTGTAGGCCCCTCAAGTCCCCCCTTCCTCTCCAAACCCAGGTCCTCAGCAGCCTCTTGTGTGGTCGCCCCCAGTGTGCCCTGCTGCCCGTGACTCTCCTGGTCACACCTGGACTACAAGGTACAACCTGCTCCAAAGCCACCATGGCCCCTGCCACCCACGCACTCACCACGGAGGATCCAGAGCGGGCCCCGGCCCCGCCCCACGTCCTCCCTCCGCAGCACTTGCTGTGGCGCCCACCGGCTCCCCATTCCATTCGTGGGTTTGGTCCTCAGCCTGTGCCTGGTGGGCACCTTCCCGTTGTCTCTTTGGAGACCCTGCCACTCTTGGCCCCACCTCTGAGGGGGCTGCATGGCGTGTTGCTGGTACCCTGAAGTTTTAACTCGAGGAGACGCTTGGACAGGTACCGGGGAAAGAAGATTGCAAGAGACCATCCTGGTGACTTTGTCAGCGCTTTTTCAGTCTTAAGTAACAGAAACTCCGAGAAACACTCCGCTAGCTTAGGACAGAACACAGAGGGGTCTCCGTTCCCCTCGCTGGGACGCCTAAGGGAGTGCAGGGGCCTGCAGCGGCCTCTCTGCCGGCTGCACACTTGCACTGTCCCTGCCCGTGGGGGCCCAGAGCCAGGGACCAAGTCTTCCCTGCGAGCCCTGGACGAAAGTGCGGGAGGGCCCACTGCGGCTGGACATGCTGCCTGTGCTCCTCCTGAAGCCTTCCCTTAGGTCAGGCGCACAGGCACTCTGCCGCCCCAGAGCTGAGTGACCGTCTCAGTCAGGCCTGGGCCAGGGGTTGCTGGTCGGGTGTGGGGTCAAATGTCCCGACAGAATGGGGGTGTTGGGCAGATCAATGCATGGTGACCCCCACAGAGACACAGAGAAGGCCCTTCTCTCCTCGCTCCCCCTTCACGGCCCCATCGAGAGGCCTTGGCGTGGGGCACGGTGACGAGGGGAAGGTAGGGGAGACAGCGAGAAGCCTCAGAACGAAGACCTGACTTCGGTGGCAGTCTGCCCCTGCCTCTGCCTTCCCTGGAGAGTGGTGGTGGGGGTGGGGGGGCTGGTGGAGTGGCTCAGCCCAGGGACAGGAGGAGGGCCAGGCAGCCTGGAATTTGGGGAGGATGGCCCTACCAGGGGCTCAGTGAACGCACCCAGCTGCACTTCTACTGTGGGCTGGGGTGCCCTGTGGAGCAGGGGGTGCCCTGTGGAGCAGGGGGTGCCCTATGTCCTGATCTGGACTCTGCTCTGGGGGGCCAAGGGTCCCAGCCGGGGGCGGCGAGGAAGCCACACGGCAGCCTGGGGATGGCAGCGGGGGAAGGGCGGGCAGGGGGCCTTGCGGCTCCTGGCTCTGGCTCTGCTGCTCCCACAACGCCCGACCCGCCGCGATCCCATGGCCTCTCTGGGAAGGTTCTCGAGATGTCTGGGGGCCTGGCCGGGCAACAGGATCTGCCCTGTGCCCAGAGTGCGGCGGGGCGGCGGGGCGGCAGGGCGGCCGGACAGCGCTGCACTGGGCTCCTGACGGTCTGGTTGAGGAAGCGGCTGGGGTCCTTGGAAAGGGGAGCCTGGGCGGGGAGCTCGTCTGGCCCTGCTGGGCAGAGGTGCCCCAGGGCGACACTGGCCCTGTGATGAGAACTGGAAGGCTTGCCGGCGAGTAGGGATTTTGTGGAGGGCAGGAGAGTTGGGGGTTCCTGACAACTTGAGACACCTGTCTCCCTATGTGTCAGACCTTCTGACATCAGCGGGCTTCCCTGGCTCCCCCCAGGATGAAGAGGGACAGGTAGCGTGGCCACGGCTGTCAGCCAGCGCAGATTGGTTAGCACAGGCAGACCTTCGTGGGGTGCTCATTAGGCTGTGTGCCCAGCCGGGGGGTTCCAAGCAGGACCGTTTGGGGCTCCGGTGCCTAGCGTGGTGTCTGGCACACAGTAAGTGGCTGGAGGCCAAGCTGGGCTGACGCCTGCCTCGCTCTCTAGGTCCCTCACACCACAGCAGTGGCGCCCTCGGTTTCTCAGACATGCGGGGTGGCAAACGCCAGTGCTCAGCTTCCTCCCTGCGCAGCTCCTCAGGGCTGCAGAGACAGTGGCACTGGGGTGACGGGGCCCTGCGTGAACCGGGTCACAAACGCCCTTCCTGAAAACAGGGGCCATGGGACTTCAGTCGCCGGAGAACTGGGTGTTGGCTCCTGGGACAGCTTCCCCTTCACCACGGGCTCTGCTCCTTGCCCTGCACCGGCCTCGAGGAGACACTCACACACCCATGAGCACCCTGGCGGGCAGGACCCTGGCGCTTCATGGCAACAGAAATTAGATTTCCCAGAGCCTCGTCAGGTTGGCGTCGGTGTTAGACATGCACTAATGGAACACATTCCTGGCCGGACAGTGGCCGTTTTCCAAAGGATGGTTCCGTGGAAAGACCCTGTCAAAGCTCCATCAGCCTGCCTGTAGGCCACGTCTGAGACGGGGCCTGGGAGGGCGGAGCCAGGCTTGGGGCCCCTGGGGACCGGCCGTGGGGCAGAGCCCAGGCCGGGCGCTGGGAGCGTCTCTGTGGCTGCAGCCCCTTCTTGTACTGTCCTCTGCGTGAGTGAACACTCTTCCCCTGGGACAGACCCCTCAGGGGACCCGGGAGTTGCCAAAGGAGGCGTGGCGCCTGTGGGGCAGGCTCTATGGCTCCTGCCTTGCTCCTGTGGCCAGGGCCACCCGGTGACGTTGGTGAGTGGGACAGGAACAATGTCTCTTGGCCACGTAGGGGACAGGTAACGTCCCTAGGCCTCCTGGGGGCTATGACTTCGCCCGGCATCTGCAGGGTTGAGCTGCTTTGGCTCACCCTGAGGAGACATGTGTAAGGTGGGGTGCCCTGCGTCCCCTCTGCCCCCCACCCCTAACCAGGGTCTGCCACCCCTGCTCCTTCCGCCAGCTGCTGGGAGGCCGGGAACAGGCTGTCTCGGGTGCTTTCGTCTTGCACCCGGGTCCGAGCCCTGGGCTGTGTCCGGCCGCGCAGGGGGCGCGGGGCCAGCCAGGCCTGCGCTCACCCAGACCCTGCTGTTTCTTCTCGCGCCATCTGATTCCATTTCCGTGCCACTGGCACGTCCCCTCTTCCTTGCTTCACTTTGGGGAAGTGACCTGCAGGGTTGTGGGTAATTGACTTTTTGGTCGATGTAGGCTGCGGGGTGTTGCTCCATCATCGTTACGGCTTGAAGCTCCGCTCCCTGCTGTAAACAAACACCTCCGCGCGCTGCACCGGCAGGACCGTATCTGCTTTCTTTCTTTCGTGTCCCTAGCACCTAACACATTTCCGAGCACAGAGAAGGGACTTAATAAGTAGTTTTAAGCAAGTGAAAGATTAGGATAATGCTCATTCAACAACTACTTATTGAGCACCTACTATGTGCCAGGATGCAGTGGAAATATACTGGCGAGCAGAACAGGCCCAGTGCCTGCCAACCTGGAGCTCGTAGCTTAGCGGGGGTGGGGGGGGCAGCATTACACAGGCGCCGGTGGAGGTGGGATCCGACACCCGGAGCCGGTCCACAGGCCCAGGCAGAAGAGCCCTCCCCGTGCGGGCAGCGCGAGGCCCGGTGGGGGTGGTGCAGAAGGCAGACCCGCGTTTCGCGCCCCAGGAGCCCCCGTCTGGCACAGCGTTCTCCTTGTTTGCAGCAGGGGTGCCCTCTGAGCTCCTGCACTCTGTTTTGCCTCCTCTGGCCAATAAGCCTTTCTGGTTTTGGGAAAACTAAACCGCAGTGTGTCTGCTGTGTGCAGAGCAGTGGGCAGTCAGAGCTGAGCTGTGCCCGGGGGCTGTGACCCCACTGTCTCAGGGGGCCCTGGGGTGCCATGGTGTGGCAGGCAGCGGGTGCGTTAGTTGAAAGGAGCATGGGGTCAGTGCTGAGGCAGAAAGCCCAGGCCTCCTGGTCAGCGGGGTGCGTGGCCACCACGGTGCGGCACCCCAGCTGTCCCTCCGAAGCGGGTCTCCCTCCGCGGTGGCCAGCCAGCCTATCCATCTCTCATGCCCCGCAGAGGCTACTCCAAAGGTGAATGGAACGCCCCTGTGCCAGATGCTTGCAGAAGGAAAGTACCTTAACTGCTTATTCCTTTGGTGACTTCAGGGAAAAGAATGTATTATGCAATTATATACTGGTTGCTCAGAATTTGCAAACATTCGCATAGATGTCAAGGGTTGGCTCTAGAATCATCTTTAAAGGCTTCAGTGGAGAAGAGCAGGCTGCATTGGCCTAACCAGCAGGAGGCGCTGTGCCCTGTGCTCCCAGATGCGGGTTCATCTTCTAACCTCTGAGCACTTGGGAGGGCTATTTCCTGAGCCAGGAAGTGACTGGGTGGGACTGAAGGGATGTGAACACCTGGCCACAGGATCCTTGTGTCATTGTGATGGGTGACATATTGTGTCTACTTGACTGGGCCATGGAGAGCCTATTGCTGAGTGTTTCTGGGTGAAATTAACATTTGAATCCAAAGACTGAGTAAAGCCCATTGCCCTGGGGTGGGGGGAGGGGGGCTCATCCAATCAACTGAAGACTGAATATAACAAAAAGGCCGAGTAAGAGAGAATTCCTTGTGCCTGACCAGCCTTTACACTGGAACACGGGTGTTTTCTGCCTTTGGACTTGAACCCACACACCATCTCATCCTGGTCTCCAGCTTCCTGTCTGCAGATTTCAGCTGAAATCGTGTGAGCTGATCCTCTCTCTCCATCCATCCATCCACCCACCCACCCGCCCATCCATTCACCCCTCCCTCCTCCCCTCCCTCCCTCCACCCACCCAGCCACCCTCACATCCTGTTGGTTCAGGCTCTGATCATGACTAAGGCAGTCATCACCCACCCTCTCCTCCCTGCTCCGTGGAGACCCCGTGGTCACACGCTTTGTGTGAGAGCAAGGAACACAGCCTCCGAGCTGCTGCCTGAGAGCTGCTGGACCCACTCGGACCCGTCGGGGGTGAGGAATCGGCCTCTGCTCTGTGCTGCTGAGACCTGGGGTTTCCACAGCAGCTGGTGTTGGAACACCCAACACACTCCCTCCAAAGAGAAAGAAAGACAAGCCCTGTATTTCCTCGGCAGAAGCTGCAGTGAGCCGAGGAAGGGATCTTTGAGAGGCCAAGTCATTCAGGTCTGGGACCCTCTGAGAATCCGCCGATGAGAGGAGACCAACTTGTGACTCAGTTCCCCCGACACCTCTGTCCAGGGGGCTCCCTCTCTCAGCCCACGCCGTTTCTGCGGCTTTCATGACCAGAGAGCACCCGCAGCCTCTGTGCAGGGAGGGGTCTCGGGCTGGGGGAGAAGTGTAAATAAATTACACAGCATCATAAATGCTACGGTTGGAAAGAACAAGATGCTGAGAGACCGGGGCCGGGGCGGCGGGGTGGGGGTGGGGGGGATGACGGGGCGGCCTGTGGACAGTGTCAGCGGGAGCCTCTCAGCAAGAGGCATCTACGTGGAGACCTGTGAGGTGAGGAGAAGCGCCTGGGCCAGGAATGGGAGAAGGGCATTCTGGTGGGAGAAGGCAGCTCATCCAAAGGCCCCGCGGTCAGACGGGCTGCGCCTGCTGTGGGAATGGAAGAAGGCCGGTGTGGCCAAAGCAAAGGGAGCGAATCACGGACGCGGTCAGAGAGAAGGGAAGCGGCCAGGTGGCCGGGCGGAGGCATGGTGAGGCTAGAGGTTTTCATTTAAGGCAGCGGAAAGGGATTGGGAGGGTGTGAAGTCAGGGAGGGGTGTGGCCCGACTTGCCAGGACAGAGAGAGGGATGCTCGGGCTGTGGTGTGAACAATGGGCTGCAGGGGAGAAGGGACACTGTGGGACCCCAGCTAGCAGGTGAGAGGCAGGTGGGGGCTGAGATGGGAAGAAGAGGGGGGAGGGGCTGGGAAAGAGTTTGGATGAGGGGCAAGGGAAGGGGGCATCAGGAGTGGCTCCCTCCTGGGTTCCTGGCTTGATCCCCGTGCATGGCATGGTGCACTTCCTGGGTGAGGCCAGCGGGGCAGTGCGGGGACCCGTCCGGACTGATGACCCTCTCAGCTTCCCGAGGCATTGCGGCTGCAGTGCAGCTTACAAACAGGTCCGGTCTCTTCAGTGAGAAGGATTTGAAAATGGTTTCTAAACTGTGGCATTCTAGTCCCTAAAATCCCTCAGCTGAGGAAGAGGGAACGGTGTGGGTGGCTCTTCTGGGGTCCCCTGGGGCTGGGGTGTGTCCAGCCCACGGCCAGAGCAGCAGAGCCAGACAGGGGGCTGTCCCTGCTGGGTCCGCGTGCCCAGCCTGTAGGCAGAGGGGAGAAGCCCTGGGGCCTCCCGAGAGCAGGAATAGACGTAGCTTGTCTTCTGTTTCATTATCCAGGCTCCTGAGAACTCCAAGTCATGGCTGTGTTTGGTAAATAGCCATCGGTAGACCCTTCCGGAGAACAGCTCACGTCAGTGTGTTTGATTTTGTTTCAATTCCAATTTCCAGAGCATCCCACAGCCCGGACGAGCCCCGATGAGCGGTCGCTGAGCCCGGCCGTGGGCTCCGCTGCTCCCAGGGCCCACGGAGCTCCTGCCCACTTCCATCTTCCTGGGAGACACTGCTCTCAGCTTCCCCTTCTTTCCAGCACGGCGACCAGGGTTCATGGGCGAGCGAGTTCGGACTCTGCCCTCCTTCTGGGCACTGCCTTGGGTTCTGATTGTAGGCTCCATCCGAGAGCTCCCAGGCTCTGGTCACTGCGTGTTTCCTGACGTGGCCGGGAGCCCAGCTGAGCCCAACTGCTGCGGGGGGAGGGGTCAGTGGGGCCTGCTCTGGGCCTTGGCAGGGCTGGCGGGGCTGGTGGGGGCTTGTTCAGGGTTGGAGTTCGGAGAGTTCTTGTCCCTCCCTGGCTGGCGAGGCTACAGGCACAAGCAGGGAAAGGGCAGCCCCAGGGCAGGGAGGAGGCCTTGGGGCAGCGGTAAGTGGTGCAGCTGGAGGTGAGATCAGGAGCCGGCTGGCAGGGCCTCGCCGTGGGGAGGAGTTGGGGTTTTATTGTGTGAGAATCCACTGGAACTTTAAGCAGGAGGCTGAAGTGGTCTGATTTATGCTATTAAAGACCATCCGTGCATGGGTCGAGATGTCTTCATTTTCTTAACAGAAACCCTTGGCTGGAAACGGGGCTGACTACCAAGGAAAATCTATCATTTGCCGAACGAAAAGGTGGGTGGGTTCCCCCTGGTTCCAGGACGTCGCCAGGCACGCCGAGCCGAGCAGCTCTAGGCCTCGCTGGCAGGGACTTCCTCCCAGAGTGGGGTGGGTACCCCTTGTTGTACACCAGCTGGAAGGACAGGAAGCCTTTCCCAGAAGCCCCCATGCTGATGCCCCTTGGGTTCCGTTAGCCTGATCTGGGTCACATGCTCACTCTAACGCAACTATGGCAAGAACTGCCAGGACTGGCTGGCTGTGGGAGGGGGTGGACCCACCTCGGGAAGGGGGGAGGGTGTGGGGTGGTGCTCTGCGGCTTGTGTGGAGGGTGGACAGAACAGGCAACAGAGGAAGACGGGAGACCTTCAGGGGCCTGTGAGGCAGGTGGCTGTGGCTTCAGAGCCATGGAGGCAGAGGTGCTGAGAGGTGGACGGGTTTGGGGCAGCTGTTGGAGGCAGGGCTGATGGATTTTTGACTTATTAATGTGGGGCGAGGGGGCTGATTGAGGGAACGGGCAGAATCAAGAATGAATACTACAAGCTTGGCCTGAAAACCTGTCTGTGGCTTGCATTTACTAAATGTCTGAAGGAGAAAGAGCAGACACTTGAGGTCAGACCCAGGTTCTGTTTTTCCTGCGACAAGTGGACGGAGCGGGAGGCAGTTGGCTGGATGAGTGAGTCCAGGCCCAGGAGACGCCTTCAGGACTCATCGGCGTCTCCCTGGTACTTAAAACTGTGGGACCGAAAGAGATCACTAGGGCGTGTGGTCGGAGATAGGAGGCCAAGGACTGAGGCCTGGTGCCCAGGGGAGGATGAGGAGGAGTCACAGGGGCCTAGGCTGCAGGAGAGGGGGCGGGGCTGTCATCCCACGCTGTCGGGAGTTCCATTCAGATCCCCACTGAGATCCCCACTGAAATTTGATCACTAGCAACGTGAAGGTCTGTTGAGACCTTGACATTTGGAACCGCGACTGTTTCCTGAGAGCCCTGGGGCGTGAAGTCGTCTCTGGGACGGACTGAAGGAGAACGGGAGGTAAGGAGGTGGGAGAAGGGGTCCATGAAGGGGAGAAGAGGGGTGGGATGTGTGGTGGAAGGTCAAGGAGACACTGGTGTGTTTTAAGGGTCGTGTGCGCCAGCCAGTGGGATGGCCGGATGGAGAGGGCGAGCTTTGTGATGCAGAAGAGAGAAGGGGCGACTTGAGAAGAAAAGTCTGTGGGTGGTGAGAGTGGGGAGCCCCCAGAGAGCAAGCGGCCCCTGGCGGGGCGGGGACTGGGTGTCTGGCTGCGGATGGGGATGCAGGGCAGTGCGCCTGCTGGTGAAGGACCAGGAAGGCCCCTGCGGTGTGCGGTAGGGGTTCAGGACCCAGGCTGCTCCTGCCCCCCAGGGACACGGGGCTGCGAGAAGCCACTTCTCCACGTACAGGAAATCTCTGTCTTTGTCTTGGGTAGGCTCTTCGAGTCATCTGTCAGAGAGAACCCTATAACGTATGCTTTGTCCAAGGACAAATCTTGGGAAGAAAAATGCTCCCCATTTCCTCTCCAAAGACTCCTCTGCCATCTGTCGGTTTGGAAATCTCCACATCTGGACCCACGGCAAATTGTCCCTCGCTGCACTCGGCGCCACTGTGCCTGCCCAGCGAGGCACCCACGGGGGTGCGGGCCGGCGGAGCGAACCCTGCATCTGCGGGCGAATGACCCCAGATCTCACACACCTCTCCCCATTCACAGTTACAGCCGAACCCCCTTCACACACCTCTGAATAAGGTGGGTTCAGAGGAGCCTCTAATCTCCTGTCCTCCGGTACTGCTGCTCCGGGTCAGGACCCCTTCCCTGGAACGTCTCCACAGGTTGCTCGCTGCCCACAGACCTCCCCTCTCGCTGGCTGGGAGGGGGCCCAACCCCCCTGCCTGCCGTTCGAGGCCACCCACACCCATCTCCAGTCTCCCCCCCGCAGCACCTGCTGAGCTGGGCCCAACCCAAGACTCCCTGCTGCTGTCCTCGTGTGCCCCCGGCTTCCCACACTCGCTGGCACGCTGGTAGAGGAGCTCAGCCCGGAACACCTCGGCCCGAACCTGCGAAGCTGGCGGAAGATCAGGGTGAACAGTTCCTGGCTTTATCTCTGCCCTCATCGTCCCCCTCACCCCGCCCCATCCCTGCTGTGGCCACAGCCCTGGACCCAGAGAGGGAGCCGGCCCGGGGCAGGGCTTGGCGCAGGGCACGAGGCCCCGAAATAGTGAAGTTCCAACAATCCCCAGGGGAGCGGTGAACTAGAGGTTGAAAAATTATTTCCACAACTTGACAAACGTGTCATCTGGTGGAGGGAGACGGGGGCAATTGTGACCCCAGAAAATGTCTAGATCTTTTCCTCTGGAAGCCAGGGAGAGGCAATGGAAGAGTTACACACGGGGCCTCAGTGCCCACCGCCAGCTCCTCAGCCAGGCCAGATGTGGTGGGCAGTGCTGTCCCTGGCTATGGGGGCTGTGTAGCTTGATTTCGTGTGTGTTTTGTATGTGGCTGTGATGCCAAGTGACACTGGACAGCCTTCTGCAGCCTGGGGCCCCTGCTGGACTCCCAGTGCTTCTGACGGAGGGGACACGTGCTCCCCTGAGCCAAGTCAGCGTGTTGACACGTGGCCCTGCGTCAGAAGGCCTGCAGGTCCCGTGCGGGGACGTGCTGGGCCCCACCGGGAACGCAGCCCACATCAGGAGCCCGCAGCCAAAGCCGTGCCCGGCCCAGGCCAGGTATCTTTTGCACGTTGTAGCAACAGGCTCCGGTTCTGGTTTGAAGCAGTCAGAAGTCTTTGGGATAAAACATCATCTGGGTTCTGGTGCCCCTTTGCAAACACCACACACACAGACCGCACAGGTAGCCCACGACCCTGTGCACCCTTCACCCCTGGACACCCCGATGCCTCCCCCGCCTCCCCCAGCACTGTGGTTCATGCTGACATCTGGCGGTCTGCAGCGCCCCGGGAGGTGGTCCTTCCTGCCACTGTAATCCCATCTGTGCCAACATGACCGTCCACAGCCTCACCTGCCACCTCCACTCTGGCCCGTTGGGAAGGAAAGGGATCTGAGAAAGCAGTTCGTGCTGAGGAGGAGCGACCATAGCTGGTGTACCCTCCCAGGTCTGGCCCCACCCCCTCTCCAGGTGGAGCCCTCGCCGCAGGGTCCTGGGAAAGTCGGGGCTGGGGAAATGGCCCTGACACCAGGGGCCTCCAGCTGCCCACGCTCCAGGGACACTGCTCCCCATGGGCCCCTGCAGACCCTGGGGCAGCCCAGTGGTCCCTGGGAGCACTGGGAGTCATGGGGGCCACAGACTCCTCTGCTGAACCCCCAGGACTGTGAGCTACTGTCCTGGCACCCAGTAGAGCCCTCCCGGGTTGATCTGGTGTGCTGCGGTTGGAAAGAAACCACGAATGTGAAGATCCACCCGCCCATCCTACAGTCGTTCATGCCGCCACCCGCTGGGTGCCTGCTGGGAGCCAGGCCCTGGGTGGCCCCGGGACGAGAGCACCCCTGGCCTTCCCAGCCGGGACCAGCCTGAGCTCTTTCAGACCTGGTGCTCCGCTGTCCACAGACCTCTGCCCTAGACGGCCCGCCCTCTCGCTCACATCGTCTGCCCTGGCTGGTCCCCTTCCGGGCCCAGCCAGGTTGTCCTTTCTCATCCTGTCAGCCTTGCACCCTCAGGGCCCCAGGTCTGGTCGGTCACCTGCTCCTTCCCAAGCCTTTAGGCTCGGCCTCTCCTCCACTCCCACAGCTGCAGGCCAGAGGCCTTCCGAAGGCCTCCTGCCACCAGGCCCAGGTCAGGGACATGCACCTTGACCTCAGGGAGAAGCCTGGAGCCCCCAGTGAGCTGTGATAGCATGCCCTTCCCGTCCCAGCCCCTCACCTTCCCGCCCACTGCGCCTCCCTGAGGCTTCCTCGCTGCCCTCATGCCACGCCCCCCCCTTGGACCGTTGAGCTCGGGGTGACTGAAGAGTCCTGGGGAGTTCTGAGGCCTTTGCAGATCAAACTGGGGGTGCGGTGGCACAGCCTGTTTTGTCTTTGCGGCAAACTCCAAATGCAAGTCCCAGCTGCATTCCTGTTCATCCCGCGATGGGGAGGATGCGGCGGGATGCTTAGTCTTTCCCTAACTTTGGAAACCCTAGGTCCTAGAGACAAAAGCCCGTCACTCTCGGAGGAGCCGCCAGGCACCTGCAGAGTCAGACTCCCCCTCTGCCCCGCCCCCAGAAGCTTCTGTGAAGTTACCTGACAATGGACTTGCCCAAACCTGCCGTCGTCTTTGGGGGGGGGGGGGATGCCAGTTGCCGTACTGTCCGGGGCAGGGAGAACCAGGGCCACCGTGTGCCCCGCACCAGCGGGTGGCTGAGCACTGTCGGCCCCACGTGGACTGTCACACAGCTATTGGAAGGGGTCAGGTAAATCTCTTTGTAAAACTGACTTCCTATCACTTTACGTGAGAAAAGCAGGTTGGAAAACAATGTGTAGTGTCTGAGCCAAGGTCACAAGATCCCTGGGCGGGTGTCTGTCCATGTGGGAACACGGCCTGGCTGGGCTCCACCGCAGGGGAGACAGCCCTCGTCCCTGAGGCATAGGACTGGGCGGGCAGGGGGCCGTCTTTCAACTTAATGGGCAATTGTGCGAAAGTAGCATATGTTACTTTGAAACAAAAGATGTAATTTCAAGAAGGAAATGAAAGAAAGCCCTCGTTACTGTTTTGGGGTCTTGGGGTGACAGGACGGGGCACTTGGATGTGAGGGCCGAGTTCGCAGGAGTTCGTGCTCCTATAGCAGGTTTGGGGGGCACTCAGGCGATGCTCCGGTCTAGGCCTCACCCCAGGAGAGGAGGCGTCTGCCCCGTAGCACCTGCGAACACCCCGTGCCCCGAGCTGCCTTGGGGGTCTGCGTGGTTCTACAGGCACCTTAGTGGGCCTGCTCGTGTCTCACCAGCTGCTGGCTGCAGGGCTGACCGCTGCTGGGAGCCTCATGAATACTGGTGTGGCGAGCACTGCGCGTGCAACACCAACAAAGAGAGGGGTGAGGCGGATGCTGCCGGCTGCTCAGCTCACCACTGACTTTGGGGTGGAAACCGGCGCCCACACAGCTGGCCGTCTCCTCTCTCCCCTTCCCCTCCACGTTTGAATTCAGGTCAGCCTTCCCTGCGTGTGCACCTATCCCGGCCCTTCTTGCAGAATTCCACCCCGTTGTCTCCATAATCCAACATGGGGCCGGGAAGAAGAACGCAGCCGCTCTCCCAGGGACCTAACAGGATGCTTTAATGGTGTTTTGCAAAAGCATGCTGACCCCAGGTAAGAGGCGCTAAACTGATACTTCGAAAGCACACTGTCCATTTCCCTCTGATGGACTCTCCTCCTTAAATCACCGTGTTGTCAGTTTTACGATGCACATCTAGCCATTGAGGCTACAGGACTGTGAAATGTCATATAAAAAAGCCAATAAGAAAAAAATAAAATTAAGTTGTGGGGAGCATGCATTAGCATTTTGAAAATGTTCCCTTGCATTATGCTGTTATCCTCTCTCAGTCAAGGGGCACGGGGCTCCCACCCCCTCATACAGAGACTGTGCCGCGGAATGGATTAGCGCTCCATCCCCGAGCCCACGTGGCAGCGGAAGGGCATCCTCAGGACCTGGCGGGACACATTCTGGACTAAATGTGAGGGGACACCAGGGCCATTGCCCCCTCTGATGACAATGTCTTGATTGCTCGTCTCCTTGTTGGCCCAGGCCTGTGGCTTTCAGAGTTTTGACAAGCTAAGGTTTCCAGCATTTCTGCCTTGGAGAAAAGTAAGGAATGAGATCTGCGGAGGTGAGGTGAGGGTCTGGCTCTTCCACTTCGGATGGCAATGTGGCGGCTGGGGTTCTGCAAGGTGCAGGCCGCCGCCACCCTGCCGGGCAGCCTGTGACACACGCCCAAGTTTCCCAAAGCCCAGACCATTTGAGTTCCTGGGCTTGGGGTCGAGGGGCACACGGCCTCTGTGCCACCTGGAAATGACCGTCCAGTAATTCTAAATGGGCCTGCTCTTCAGGACTCGTGGCCTTGGAAAACTGAGTCCTATCCCTAGAGCTCAAGGCCTCGGCTCTCTGGGGGCATCTGGCATTCCGTCCCGAGGCCAGTGAGTGCTGCCTCTTGGGCTCGCCGGCCTGAGCTGGGCCAGAGGGAGGGGCAGCGGCTGCAGGGGCGGAAGCCCTGCCGACCGCGCCTGCAGAGCCCGGGCACATCCGGGCCATTCCGGGAGTGCGATCTTCTCTCTGGCTCTGAACTTGCCGAATCAGGGGAGATGGGTCCAGTGTGCCGGGTGGTCGGTTACACGAAGCCACTGAGACAGCTGCGGCGCTTCGTCTGGAACTTTCAGGAAGCTGACTTGTTCTTTAGGAGCCGTCGGCTTAATGGAATTCCGCTGTATTATTTTCCCACGTGATGTGCTGCAGACGGGTTTGCTCAGCATTTTGGTGGGGGGGAACATGTTTTCATTTGGGAGGCTGCCCCTGCTGAGCCTCTCGAAGCCTGGGTGTACGAGGCACGAGACTCCTGGACCCGCCGAGGGGAGGGGCCTCGGGGAAGCTGTGGGGGGGGGGGGGTGAGCGCACACGTGCCTGAGTGGCTGGCGCTTCTTCTCCACTTTTTAAATAATCTATTCACTGTCAATTTCAGCAAGTGAGATTCTGCTCTGAATTGAATTTTGCCCTTAATGAGATGCCATGTCCCTTTGTTCTCTGTCACAGAGACCTTGGGAGTTTTTATTAGAGAGCGAAACAAAACTTCCCACTGTTTTCATGTTTCCGAATAACAAATCGAGTCGTAGCCTGAATTTTTATGCAACTAATAATGAGTGAGACTTCGCCAGGAAAGATTGATATGATCGGAAAAGAAATTACCTGTGTTATCTCTGGGCGGGTGGGGGGCGCGTGGAGGAAGGAAGTTAATCAGTTTTCTAGGTCACACGAAAGGCGCCTGCTGGTGCGGGCTGGCAGGCTGGTTGTAGAGGGACTCAGGGAGCCACCCTCCCGGGATGGTCCCCAGAGCTGCTGGCCCCCCCTCCCCCTGTGGGAACAGCCGGCTCTGGCCAGGGGGCCCTCGGAGTCAGGATTTTCTTCCAACATGACATTTCCACCCTCTGCTGCTTAAGACCAATGTGCCCGACAGACAGCCCCAAGATAACTAACCATGTGGAGGGAACTGAGTTAACAGGAGACAGGCGACATCTCCATCAGGGGAGAGGTCAGCAAAGTCAAGTCCATGATCAGAATGGAAGCCAGAATTCTATTCATTTGTGCCCCATGATGTGCCCTTTAAGTTAAAAACTGAGACTGAAAACCAACTCTGCAGCCCTTCCCTGAAGCCCGCAACCAAAGGAACGAGTTTGCTGAGAGCCACGGCACGGCCCCGTCCCACTCACTAAGCTACTAGCATGTTGCTTGTCCGCGGAGACAGCAGCTTGCCCGGCGCGGCAGCACGGAGCGCAGGATGGAGAGGCAGCGTGGAGGGGGCCACGCGGGGCAGGGCCATCGTGTTCCTTTAGTCAACGGCCGTTTGCTGAGCTCACCACCCCTAATAGACGCAAGCTTGTTCATTTACTCAGCATTATGTTTAATCATTTAATTTTGCAGCAGTTTTCAGATCTTTTAATCATCCTAATATTCTTCTTATTGCAACACATTACTTAGCTGTTAGTTCAATTCAATTAAAAAGTGTCATCCCAAAGTAATTTATTCCGTGTGCGTCGCTAAGTGGATACCCCAGATATGTCTGCATTTTAAAGGAATAATAACTCTCCTGATTCATTAGTCTGTGAACGACCACACTGCATTAGCCTTATAGGCGGCACCGCGCGCGGTGAGCATCTGCGGGTGCCGATGATGCCGCAGATCTGCGACTGTTTCTCCAGATTTTGTACTAAGACTCAGAAGATAATTTGACACCTTGGACCGTCTGTTCGCACTCAGGGGGCCCTGAAAGCCCAGCCTGACTTCCTCACCCCGATAGCACTTGCAACAAACAGCACAACCTCCAAGTTCACCCCGGGAGCCTCCTGGCGGGGGTCCTGTCCCTGCCTCGCTTTAGGGGCAGCAGACGCTGGGGGCCTTCGAGGGCCAGTGCTGGGGCGGGGGAGCGTCTGCCGGGCGTCTGTGCGTGGGGAGCGTGGGGCCTTCCCCCCTGGTCGGACCCTCCTGGGTGGACTTTTGAGGTATTTCCTCTGTTCTCTCTGGAGCAGTGCTGCCCAGTTGAAATGCAATACAAGCCATGTATCTGCTTTAAATTTTCTAGCAGCCACATGAAAAAGTAAAAAGAAACAGTGACACTCATTCTAATGATGCACTTAATATATCAAAATAGCACTTCAACATGAAATCAATGTACAGGTTCGCTACTGCGGTGTTTTGCCTTCGTTTCCCACGTGAGTCTCCAACATCCGACGCGTACATCTCACTGTGGTGCGGCCTCCTGCCGGGCAGTGGCCGCCACACGGACACTCGGCGTGAGCCTGGGCACCATGGCGACACTGCCCGGAGGAGTTCCTTCTGCCCCGGCACCGGGAGCCCCGCCCTGAGGGCTGATCACCAGGCTCAGGGAGTGAGCTTGGTCCTTCCCCTGCTGTGTCCCCCGTGTGTGCCCGAAGACTTGCCTCTTGCGTTGGAAGACCCCCAACATGGTCAGGGCAGTGGCAGAGCTGATGGGCTGTGGTTTGCAGAGATGTGCTCTGGGCAGGCAGGGATGTCACTGGAGTCTGGTGACAGTGGCTAAGTGCTGTTTCACGTCCTAGAACTTGGAGCTCTGAACCCCCTGGGCCAGCTGAGGAGCCTTGAGAAGTCAGGGACAAATAGAGAGACCTTGTGAAATCTTAATGCCCTTTCCCGCTCGTGCGGAATGCCATGATTATTATCTCACTCTTGGAAAAGGGCTATCGGTGCTGCTTTGTAGGAGAGCAGCAATGAAAGGGGCAAGTGACGAGCAACTCCATGTGTGCTTCAGTCCATCACAGCGTCTTTACCTCCGTAACCTGCTAACTGAAACTCTGGCCACCACTTCAGTGTTTTCCAGAAAACAGCAGTGTCCCGCCTGGCCTCATTCCGCACGTCATGATCACAGTGATGGAATAACGTCAGCAGTGCCTGGGGGTGCTGAGCGACAGGGCTCTGGACGGGCTGGCGTTCTCAGCCCTCGCCCGTGACCAGAGATGCCCATCCCTCCGTCAGCACCCCGTGTCCTCGCCCCGAGCTCACCCGCAACTCCAAGGACTCGTCAAACACAGCCCTACACGTGGGAGGTGGTCTCTCCCACCCCATCACACAACAAAAAGACGAAACTATCCTCAGAGGAAAATGTCACAAAGAAGCCGCCCTTAGCAATGAGGACAGGGTCCCAGCAACAGCAGCCGAGCCCAGTAACCACTGCCGAGCGCCCCCGGTGGGCCCGGCTCTGTGCCTCGCGGGGGCCATGGCGGGGTTCGTGGGGTTCGCTGGGCGTGACACAGAACAGTGATGTGGAGGCCTGGGCCGCACGAGACCCACGCTGGCCACGCCCTGCACCCGCACCGACCGGCCTGCTTCTCCCGAGCACTGCGCCCCCGTGACACGGGTGAGCAAGCAGAGCTCCGGAGGCACCGAGGCTGCGGCGGGACGGGCTGGAAGCGGTCAGAGTGGAGAAGAGGCGGCGGCGGGCCGGTCTGCGCCCAGCGCTGGCGGGTTCGCAGAGGGCCGCCCAGCACCATGCTGTGAGCGCTGATTTAGTTTCAGGAAAACACTATCATTTGTCCCATTAAATTAATGCTGTTAATTTGAAGTTTATTGGTTTTGCAGTTTGTTTTTATTTCGTGTATAAATTTGTTTTCGCTTTGTGCTGTAAAAGAACTCTGTGCAGAAGGAATGTGTACCTAGTTTTATGTTTGTACATATTTAACTAACATTATACTAAATGTGAGTTAAGGCAATGGCGAGAAACCATAGCGCTTCCTTCCCCTTACATTCCTTAATGAGGGACACACACCTCTCGTCCCCAAGGTGGGAGCCGCCGGGATGCTCAGGGCCCTTCCCCAGTGGGCAGGGGAGGGAGTTGGTGCGGGGGAGGCAGGTGGCCTCTCTGACCCCTGGGCTGTCTAAAGGCTGGCGATTGAAGGGCCCCCGAGGTCAGTCCAGCCCCGGCTCCCCTCCTGGCTGCTGCTCCACCCCTTTGCCTTGGCCTGGGTAGCCCTTGGCCATGGGATATTGATCCTCAGAGTGGCCCTGGCCCAAAGGCAGGGAAGGCACCTGAACCCAGCGGCTAAGGCCATGGCGAGGGGGCAGTTATGACCCCTCAAGGCTGCGGCTAGCTGACCCCGACAGGGGCTAAAGGCTGCCGCCCCTCCGCACCCTCCGGTCCGTGTCACCCCCACTCTCAGGGCTGGAGCGTGTCTGAAAGCAGCAGTCAATCCCTCGTTACTCCACGCACGCTCCCAGGGGCAATTCCACACGAGACGCCCGTCCAAAGCAACGCACGTCCACGATTGGCCGGGACTGGTCCTGGGAGCACTATTTATAGCTGCCCCACACTGGAAACGACCCAGGTACACCGGGGCAGCACACCCTTACACTGGAGCGCTACAGGTGGCTGACAGAACAAACCTCCACTGTAGGTGACGCTACACTAGGTGAACCTCACACACGGTTCTGAGGAGGCAGCCAGACGCAATGAAGTCACACTGGGTGATTCCATTGACATAAAGTTCAAAAGCATGCAAAACGACCCTGGAGTATTAGAAGGGAGGGTGCCAGCTACACTCGGGAGGAGGGAGGGCGTCTGGATGCTGCGGTGTTCCATTTGCTCATCGCAACAGGGGCTGCACAGGGGTGCCCACGCCGACGTCACTGTGCGGTGCGCTCAGGACGTGTGTCTAGTATGTGTCGATCACACTTAAAAATGACAGACATGTTATAATTTGGAACAGAGGCTACAGAGTAAAGAAAATCTATAGAGAAGAAATGTGTTGTGACTCCCCATCAGCTCCCATGTACCTTCCCGCGGGAAGGATCGGGGGCGGGGGCCGTGTGGAGGCCCGGGCCTCCCATAGGCCTGACTGGCCCCTGGCAGTGAACCCCGAGGTCCTGAGTGAAACGGCCCATGAATGTAGCTGTCTTGCTGGGGGACTCCGGGGCCCCTGGCTTTCCTCGCCCACACCACAACTTGAGCACAGCCCTGCTCTGAACTGTCCCTGGGAGTTTGTGCCAAGGACACTTGCTGATGTTCTGAAGAAAAAGATGAAGGACACAGGCCATCTGGGTTGGGCAGGGTCCCCTTTGTGACAAGGGACTTCATCATCCTCTACCCTTCCCTGTGACCAGAGCTGTGTGCCCCTCGAGCTCATTCCCACGGCCTGGAGAGTGTGGCCCTCCACAGAGGTGGGAAGCCTCTTCCAGGGAACTGAGGAGCTTTGCACGGGAACCTCCGGGGTCATCCCCAGCTTACCAGAGGTCACCTTGTCACTCTGCCTCCCCAGAGTGCCACTGGGCTGATGTAGTCAGTGTGGCGATGCTCAGAACCATGGAGAAGTCCACGCCCACCAGCCAGGAAGTCACCTGCCTCCCCGGAGCTCCTGGCGCCGTGTGGCCTGGAGATTGCAGTGACAGGGATCTTGGAAGACCCTGTGTGACTCCGCCATGGCTCCGGCCGCCTCTATTTACCAGGACTCCTGTTGCACCTCCGCTGCAGCCCTGGTCTCATTCCCCTCCTCACCTGCCCACTGGCCGCATGGGCAGCCTTCACCTGCTCAGGTGTCCCAGGAGGGCTCTGCCTCTCCTGGAACTTTCTGTCCCGTGTCCCATCAAGGCGACATGGCTTATGCTTCCCGCTCTGTCATGACTCAGACATGTTTTCAATGACGACGCTCCCCCAGCACGCTCTGAGGGAGCCAGGACCCATTCCCCTGCCTGCCCTCGGGGGCCATCCTGGCAGGGGTGGCCTTAGGAACCCCGTGGGGAAGATCAGAGTGTGAGGAAGCTCTCAGCAGAGGACTGGGCACTGGGTGCCACGCTCAGAGGAACCTGCTGGCAGGGAGCCACCCTCCCTGCAGGTCTGCTGGTCACACTCACCAGGAGACGTCCAGCCACCCCCCGACAGCTGGGCAGGGGCATTTCCGAGCTTCAGAGCCAGGAAGTCGGGGAGGAAAGGGGCCTTGCCGACCATCTGGTCCCTGCTCCTCCTGTGGGTGACCGAGCCTCAGCATCCAGGGTGTGGGGGTGCAGGCTGGGCCAGGCTGGCCACTGCACACACCTCCTAGGAAGTTCAGGGGCCCCTCTTTGGGGGCTACAGTGGCTAGGATCCCCCTCCTCCTACAATTCATGTCTGCCCAGAACCTCAGAATATGATCTTACTTGAAAATAGGGTCTTCACAGGCATAGTTACTTAAAGACCTGGACATGGAGTCATCCTGGATTTAGGGTGGGCACTGAGTCCAGTAAGTGGCGTCCTCGTACAGAGCGGACACCGAGGAAAAGGCCACGTGGGACGGAGGCGGGGCCTAGAGTTGTATTGCTGAACACCAGGGAACGCAGGGAGCCACCAGATCTGGAAGAGGCCCGGGAGGCTCCTCCCCCAGCACCTGCTGAGGGGGTGTGGCCCTGCCCGCACCTGGATTTTGGACTCAGGCTTCCTGGACTGTGAGACAGAAATTCACGTTGTTTTGAGTTGCCTGGCGGCCATTCGATGCAGCAGTCCTAGGAGCCCTGCATGGGGCCTTTCTTGAGTTCAGGGGCAAATCAACCCACAGCACCCTCAGGTCTGTGTGTGGCCACTGCTCTGACCTCGGTCAATCCTCTCAGTGCCCCGGGCCTCTGCCGGCCTGGGGAGGAGACGCAGGAAGGAGGAGAAATCTCCAGCCCGGGCTCGGTCCTGCCCACTCCGCCCAGCAATGGCTCAGAGCCCCTCTGCTTGGGAGCCCAGACATGAATGTGGATTAGCTAACTTACTGAAAGCACCCCAAACTCCCAGCCAAGGTCCAGGCCACTCTGGAGGTGGCCTGGGTGGCGGTGCAAATGAGGTATGAAAGTCATCCCCATCTACTCAGAAATAGGGCCCGCATCAAGCTCCCCACCCTGAAGGGGGACTCAAGGCTCCCCACCAGTGGGCGGCTCCTCAGTGGCAGAACTGGGGCTGCCTGGTCTCACCCAGGTCAGCGCAGTGCCTGGCACCCACACCCCCAAGCCGGGGGTCTTACCCAGCAGCTGCCTGGCACCCCACACCCCCAAGCCGGGGGTCTTACCCAGCAGCTGGCCACTGCACGCACAGTGCAACCCACCCTCCATCCTTTGCGAGAGCCACCTGCTGACAGCGCCCCTTCTCCACCACCTTCCTGCCACCTGGCCACCTCCTGTCCCTGAACACAGCCTTGCAGGCACTGTGTCCTCTGCCGGGGATGAGTCCTCTGCTGGCTCCTTCTCATCTTTCACATTACCCTGCAGAGGGGCGCCCTCACCCTGCCACTACCCGGCTGAGAATGGGTAGCCACTGTGTCCTGACTCTCCCCAAAGACAGTGCGCTCTATGAGGGCAGGAACCAGGTCTAGTTTTGGTCATCCTCGGGCCCAGCGGCCTGCCCTGTGCCTAGCACGTGGAGCGCACTGGGTGGGTGCTGGCGGGTGAGCGGTGGGGCTGGCATGCTGTTTCCCTGGGTGCAGGACATGCCTGGGAGGCTCTGCGTTGGGGGCGGAGGTTACCCACCCCACCTCTCCCACCAGCCCCGCCTCCAGAGCCTCTTTGTCTGGTGCTTGTGATCTGCTAGCCAGGAGCCCAGAGTCCCCAAAGACCCCTGCTGACTATTGCCCGGAACCTTCTTCCTGGGAAAATGCTCCCAGTTCACTCGGATTTGGGGGCCGAGAATGGCAGTAATGGAAGCTAACCTCCCCCGAACATCCTGCCGCGCCCTGGCCAAGCCCTCCACACACACACTGCTCCTTCAGCCCTCAGGACGGCCCCCTGAAGCAGATGGTTGTGTGATTCCCACTGTACAGATGAGGAAACTGAGGCTCAGAGGGGGAAGCAGCCCAGCCCTACAGGACTACCCAGTGGAGCTTCCTGAGCTCTGGCTGCAGCCCTAGTCTGGGCTTCTCCTGAGACCTGAGCTGACTGACCGGGATGCAGCAGAAGGTGGAAGAGCATGATGGGACTGGGGGCTGAGGGGGCACAGCAGTGGGGACCTCTCGTCTCGTGAGCTGCCGGCTGAGGGCCCCTTACCCTGGGCTTTCCCACGGCATGGTTGGGTCTCCAGGGGGCAGGGTAGAGGCTGTGCGGGCTGGGGACTTGATCGGGACGCCTGGACCACACAGTGGTGGCCAGCATTGTACTCCATGGGTGGCTGGTGAAGCTGGACTTGGCTTCTAGACTCCGGTCAGGCCAGAGCCTGCTCTATATGGCTGGGGGCACTGGTCAGGGATGTTGGGGCACGTCTTTCCCCTGCAGCATGAATTTATGGAGCACCCACTACACGCCAGGCCCCGCGTGGGCTTTGGGGAATGGGAGGTGAGCAAGTCCAGCGGAGGAAGCTGAGGAGAGACTCGGGCAGCGAGGAAATGCTTGGCGGGGCATCTGCTGTGTCCTTAGAGCTGCCCACCTGCTCAGGGACACTGAGGCCGAGTCTGAAAAGACTCAGAGGGTGGATGGGACCTGGGGAGGGGGTTCCGAGCAGAGGACACAGTGGGTGCCCTGCTGTGGGTTTGGATGAGCAGTGGCAGGAACACCAAGCCACTTGCTGAGGACGTGGTGGAAACTCCTTAAACACGTGGGTCCTGAGAGGCATTGCCCCTGCACCCCGCGTGTCCGGGGTGGGGCAGCTGTGGCCACGTGGGGGAGAAGCTGTCCAGTCTGGCACCCCGCGTGTCCGGGGTGGGGCAGCTGTGGCCGCGTGGGGGAGAAGCTGTCCAGTCTGGCACCCCGCGTGTCCGGGGTGGGGCAGCTGTGGCCGCGTGGGGGAGAAGCTGTCCAGTCTGGCACCCCGCGTGTCCGGGGTGGGGCAGCTGTGGCCGCGTGGGGGAGAAGCTGTCCAGTCTGGCACCCCGCGTGTCCGGGGTGGGGCAGCTGTGGCCACGTGGGGGAGAAGCTGTCCAGTCTGGCACCCTGCATGTCCAGGGTGGGGCAGCTGTGGCCACGTGGGGGAGAAGCTGTCCAGTCTGGCTTCCTGGCAGCCTGCAGTCGCGTTGTCGAGTTCCGACGTTACGCGTGGTATAACTGAAATACAGAACTGGAAAACTCAGTGTGCTGTGATGCCGTCAGCAGGAGGGCTGTTTCCTTTGCCTGTGAGAGGAGGTGAGAGGCTCAGGCGTGGCTTCTAAAGGTAGAAGTCGGGGCCGTCTGTCCCAGAAGGTGTCCCCTCTCCATGCCCTACAGCTGGGTCTGTCCCTGGGTCCCCTCAGCAGACACCTGAGTCACTGTGCCTGTGGGTGCGGCCTGCTGAGTGCCTGGCCGGTGGGACCTGCCCTCAGCCCTCGCCTGGGCTCCGGCCCGTTGAGCTAGGGGTTTGCCACACTCTGGCGCTCCGAGCGCCTGGGTCCCCCTCCTGCGGGGCCTGTAAAGGCCTCGTTACCACGAGGAACAAACAGCCCCACTGCCAGGAAGATGATTTTCTCTAAACAAACACTGCAGTCTTGCAAGTCTCATCTGACACCTGCTTCTTCTCAAAGAGCCAGCAGTGGACTCTCGTCAAGTTCTGCAAAACGGTTAGGGAGCGGAGGGGCCCGGACGCCTGCTGGCACGGGGCTGGGCCTGGGGGGCGGGGCGCCCGGTTGGAGCATTTGCTCCCTCACAAGTTCACTGAGAGACCTGCCACCTGCCTCTGAGGACTGCCCAGCAGTGACAGATCTGGGTGGAGGGAGGGAGGGAGGGGCCCACACCATTTGCCCCCTACAGGTGCATTGCAGAAGGCTCCCTGGGGGCCTCTGGGGCCTGAGCCCAGCTGGTGGGGTCGCGTGTGTGCATGTGGGGTCCCTAACAGGGCCATGCGGTGCCTCGAGAGTCCAGCTCCGAACTGGCCCTCAGTGTTCCACACGGTGACAGTGACTGGGGCCCTGTCTTGGAAAACTACGTCCCCTGGGAAATGACACATAAACCAAAACAAGACGAGTCACTGAGGTGCCTCCCGTGAAAATTCCACGTCAGGGTCCAGATGCAGAGCGGCAGCCTCCCTCAAAGCCTCCCTCACCCTCTCGCTCCTCCCAAATGTCAGGCGCCAGGTGGTCCCCCTCCCCACGCAGACCCCGAGGCAGACCACCAGGAAAGGAGTTCCAGGTGTTGCTTGGGTTGGGGGGGCGGTGGGGGATGCAGAGCAGACCCTGGTTGCATTTGGCCCGAGGTTACAGATGGAGCTGGGGGTGCACAGAAGAGGGTGGTGGGATGTGGGCTCCTAGTGCTTTGTTGTGGGGGGGGGGAGCTGCACGAGGCAGGGGAGGCTGCACAGACCTGGCTGCCAGTGCTGGCCCTAGTCACCCCTGAGCAGCCGCACCCTGGGAGAGACCGTCTGCGCATCTTGAACCCCAAGCACACCTTCAGGAGCAAATCTCCCTTGTCCACGCCCCCAGGTCAGACTGCTGCTAATCAAAGTGGTGTTGTCTTTAATTAGGACTGAGCAGGTCATTAAAAACACTCTCTTCCGCCCTGGCTGGTGTAGCTCAGTGGATTGAGCGCAGGCTGGGAACCAAAGAGTCCCAGTTCGATTCCCAGTCAGGGCACATGCCTGGGTTGCAGGCCAGGTCCCCACTGAGGGCCATGTGAGAGGCAATCATACATTGCTGTTTCTCTCCCTCTCTGTCTCCTTCCCTTCCTTTCTCTCTAAAAATAAATAATAAATAAAATCTTAAAAAAAACAAAAAAATAAAAAAACACTCTCTTCCTACGGCTTAGCGTGCTGCTCCTTCTCGATGAGCGTCCCGGGGAAGGAGGCGGGTCATGTGAGACGGAACAGACCCGCCTTCATTTTCTGCAGCAGAGGCCCCTGCACACATGGGGCGCATCCCTCTGATTCAGCACCCCACCCTGGCCTCCTCCACCCCGCGTCCTCCCCTCGTCCTCCTCCTTCTCCCCACTCCCACCTGCGCAGACGCACCACACGGCACAGCTCAGCCCCGCACTTCCCGCACTGTAACTGCTCGGGGCCCGCCTCTGCTTTGGGCTCTTGTTCTTTTACTGAAACCCTGGCAGCCCTCCCGGATGTGACTCAGGCATCTGAGACCTGAATAATGTCCCCACTTGCCAGTCTCCTTCTCACTTCCTGCTTTGAGATGGTTAACAAACCAACACTCCAAAACCTGAGAGGTTGTCCAGTGTCAGGTGCTGGGGAGACAGCAGAACCAGAGGTTCACCCCGCCTCCTTGAGCAAACCAGCTTATTTGTGTGTGTGTGTGGGGGGGTGCCATGAGGAGGGCACACGAAGCCACAGGAGGAGACGGGCTGGGTGGACAGGCCGGCGGGGACGGAAGGCCTTGGGAGCGGGCAGAGGCTTCAGACTCGGTGAGGCAGGAAACAGGGAGCCACCAGAGCTCTGGGGCAGGTGAGTGCAGGGACCTGGGCGATGGGCCGGGAGCCCTGCGGGCAGCCCGGAGCACAGTCAGGACCTGGCACTGAGGCGGCCCTGGCAGGCCGCCCCTGCTGTGCCCGGCCGGGTCACCAGGGTCGGGGAGGTCTGCACACGCTCACTTGCCCTCTCATTGCAAACAGGCAGAGGTCTGGTTGAGAGGAGAAGGAGAAGGCGAGAAATACTTATGAACGACAGCAGGAGGAAGGAGAGGACAAAGGGCAGCTGTGGTGGGGACAGGATGCTGAAACCTTGTGGCAGTGACCCCCTCCGTGTGGGACAGCGTCTCGGCCAAAGGAGGGACGAGGAATGAGGTTGGAGTGAGGGCGGCCAGGTGCAGGCCTGGCAGGGACCCCGGCCCTTCCCTGGAGACTGCCTCTGGCACAAGGCTCTGCTGCCTCCTCCCCCGGCCCCGAAACCCACCCTTGCAACTACCACAAAGTAGGATCTGAACTCTCACATTGCCCCCTCCACAGCTGCCGTGGGGTTGTTCCCCAGTGTCTTCCACGCCCAAGGGTAAGAGTGCTGCCGCCCAGGGAGCCGCCCCGACCCCCTGCCCCCGCTCCCTGGACCTCCCTCCCCGAGACGTGGCCTTCAGGTGCCCTGGGTGGATGCAGCCCAGTGCCACTCGGCTCAGCTGGGGCCTGGGACGTCCCAGCGGCAAGGCAAGCAGGGGCCGCACCAGGGCCAGGCACGGACTCTGTTAAGGCCTGCCTCCTGGGCCCTTGAGCTCTCGGGGTTGACCGTGGCCCTGAGCGCAGGGTCCTGGGTGGGGGAACCGGATCCCCAGCCCCATCGCCCAGGGCACCCATGACTCAGGCGGGCAGAGGGCACTGTCCTGGGTGGCAGAGCACTGCGGATGCCCGCCCCGGCCTGTGCTCACGGGGCCCACAGCCTGAGGCGAGCATGACGTGGCCACAGCGCGAGGCCGGCTGCCCTGTGTTCCTGGGTGTGGGGCCAGGCAGTGCCCGGGAGCTGGGGTCTGGCCCCGCCTACCAGTTCCCGGCTGGGCCACCTGGGGCAGACCCCTACCTCTCCGGGCCTCGGCTGCTGCTTCTATGACTTGGGAATCATAACAGGATCGGCCTCAGAGACCGTCTGTGGGGACTTGACATGTGACAAGCGCTGCGCATCCTGCCAGGCTCACGGCAAACCCCTGGTGGCTCATGTCACGGCCAGACAGGGACCGCGGGCCCTGCAACTGGGCGAGACTGCCCTGATCTCCAGACTCACGGGCGTAAAACCCTGGTGTCAAGGCCTAGACTTTTTCAGAGATCTCGTTTTTACGGAGCACATTTTAATAAGCATCCGCCCACTGCAAGTTAATCACCTCTCCAGTCTGGACAGAAACGTGCCTTCTCCCCCACAGGCTATGGCTCAAAAGGGCATTCTTACTGTTTTTTTTTTTAAATTTATTTATTTTTATTTATTTTTAGAGAGAGGGGAAGGGAGGGAGAGAGGGAGAGAAACAGCAATGCATAGTTGCCTCCCACATGGCCCTCATGGGGACCTGGCCTGCAACCCAGGCACGCGCCCCGACCGGGACTCGAACCAGGACCCTCTGGTTCCCAGCCCGCGCTCAATCCACTGAGCCACACCAGCCAG
>PVJI01000732.1:0-136851 GCA_004026765.1 Micronycteris hirsuta | reverse complement strand
TTTTATTAAAAAAAAAAACCACACTCAGAGAAGCTGCTGTGTGAGCAGGTTAAGGGCACACACAGCCCGGTGAGTTAAGGACGGTGGGGGGCAGGTGGAGCGGGGGGGGGGTGCTCTGACTGCTCATGAGCCATGTGGCTGCTCTGGAGCCTGCAGCCGGGCCCCAGCTCAAGGCCACATCCTGGCACGGGACCTCCCATGGCTCCTGGGAGCAAGGAAGGGCCAGAAGGCGGGGCATGGGGCCAGCTGGCCGCCGGGGACAGGAAGGACCCTACAAGTAGCAGGCCTGCGGCTGCTCTGCGAGGACCGTTTGGTTCGGTGTGTTTTCACTCCCGTGTCTGAGAGTGTCTACAGTCACTGGACACGAAGGTCCCCTTCATGCTGCCCCACAGACCACGGCCCTCCTCTGGGTGACAGTGGAGCGCTTTTAATCCCACAGAAGGAAAACCTAATTCGAGAAGTATCGATTTCAAATTTCTTTCCATCTCCTTCACTTAAAAGCAATGCCTCACTCGGGGCGGCCCCTGCCCCCCTGGGTTGGGTGCACTGGAGACCACATCTTTGCAAACACAGGGCCGACACCGGCGCTGCTCAGCCAGAGCGCTCAGAGCTGCCTGGGGTTGCCGTGTTCCAGGGGAAGGGAGGGCCAACGCCGGGAGGCAATGCATTGCAACCGCATGTGCCTTTGTGAAATTGGTGTGGGTTTGGGGACCCTGCCCGGGCTCTGCCCCGGCTCTGGCCTCTGACGGGCAGCGTTTGGATCATGTCCTCTCTGGCCCCACTTCTCCTCTGCCCAGAGCTTTGGATGGCTGTCTCTGGTCTGGCATTTGAGGCTTGTATGCTTTGGCTGACCTCACCACTGTGGTTCCCACTGCCCCCTATTTCCTGTGCCCTGGGATCCAGCTGCACCCCATTTCCTGGATGCATCCTGTGCCCTCCAGTCTCTGTATCTTTGCTCACACTGTTCTGCCTGCCATTTACTTTACTCACACACAGCCTCCTGGACACCATTCATATGCCAAATGCCACCTCCTCCAAGGAGCCTTCCATGACTGCTCTACCAGAAGCACTTTCTCCCTTATCTGTCCTATCCCTGGGAAGCACAACTGTGTAGTAGAAAAGCCATGTGTCTTAGAGTTGTCCTTGCCTAGGTTCAATCCACCTCTGCTACTTTCGGACCTCACTCACCTCATCTGTAGAATGGGGTTAACAATACTACCTGTCCGAGGACCGAACAACATCAAATATATGCGGCACAGAGTACGGCTCACCAAGGAAGAGTTACTGCCCTTTAAAAATATCCTTGGCTTATTTTCACTATCCCAGCTCCGCTTCTTTCTGGCTGGGTGGCCCTGAGAACAGTGACTTAACCTCTCTGAGCTGGGGGCCTGGTGGGGTCTGTGGACCTTAGGCGAGTCCTGGGGACGGACACAGGCAGAGAGAGGCGCTGCCCTTCCCGGGGCCCCGACTCCTGACCTCTCCCGGGATCGAGCTGTCCAAGGGGACACGGCTGCGCATGTGCACTGTGTCACACTCAGTGCTCCCGGGGCTGCACTCAGAGCCTCGGGGCCCTAAATCCTGTCACAGCACGGTGCCCTGAGCCCTGCAGCGGGGACTCATGAAACAAGGCACCTCGTTTTAACGAGTCCCCCACCTACCTCCTTGACCCTGCAAGTTGGGACAGGACCTTCTGGGGGGCCCATTGTTCCTGAAGGCCTGAGGTGCACCCAAGGCTGGGAGTACACGTGAGTAGGGCTGTGACCCAGCTCTGGACCTACCCAAGTGGCAGCCTCTGGCAGGACAGCTGGATAGCACTGAAGAGGACATCTGGGGACAGGGGACACTCCGCCTTTCTTGGCTCCTGGCTCCTTGTTCCTGGGTCACGTGAACAGCTTCGTGCCCTCCTTCCAGAGCCGAGTGTGAGCGTCAGTGAGTGGCTGCTCTCCCCGCCCCGGACGGGGTGCCGTGTAGGCAGGGCTCGGGGAAGGGGCCTTTTGGTCAGGGGAGCTCGGGGTGGGCCCTCGGTGGTGGGTCGCTCACCAGGAGCAAGATCAGCTCAGAGCCCCTGGCCCCCCGCCACTCCGTCAGCATTTCAGTGGTGCTAGAAATCCCAGAGGAACCCGGGAACGGGACACCCAGCTTCCTTCCTGCCCACGGGGTGAGTGCAACCTGGGGGCTGGGATGACAGTCGGCCCTCGGAAGCTGCCCGGTCTGAAGCCCCAGGGCAAAGCGGGACAGAGCTGGGGGTCACAGGTCGCAGCCTGGCCTGGCGGCCCAGCTCCAACTGTTCCACCATTGGTCTGTCGGACTCCAGTCCTGCCTCGTGCAGACCAGGCACCAGCAGGTGCTTAACTAACGTTGAATGAATGGATAGCCTTGAACCCTCTCTCCCGATCCCCCCTCTGAACCTTTCTACTGCCTCCGGGTAGAGCCCTTTCCTTCTCGCTCTGTCCATCCACGTCCACCATTTTATTTTTTTTTTAAGATTTTATTTATTTTTAGAGTAAGGGGAAGAGAGGGAGAAAGAGAGGGAGAGAAACATCAAAGTGAGAGAGAAACATTGATCGGTTGCCTCTCATATGTTACTGGGACCGAACCCACAAGCCAGGCATGTGCCCTGACCAGGAATCAAACCAGTGAGCTTTCACTTTGCGGCACAAAATCCAACCCACTGAGCCACACGGGTCAGGGCATGTCTGCCATTCTTAGAGCCCAGCCGACACCATCTTCCTCCAGGAAGCCTGCCAACCTTCATGACGTCGCTTGGCCCCTGACAGAGCTCGTGGTTTAACCCCGCACAGCCACGCACCATCTGCTGCCCATGCGCCTCATTCCCGGTCGGGAGCTCCGGAGTGCAGGCCCCAGGCCACCGCCTCCTCCTGCGCCCGACTCCTTTCCTTGGGATCTCTGCTGAAGGAAAACCTTCTGAGACACTGCTTCAGACCTGGGAACGAGGGAGAGGCCACAAAGCTGGGGGTACCTGTCTCCCTGCTCGCCCGACTCCTGGGCAGCCCAGCAGCCTGTCCTGGCACAGACGTGGCCTCAAGCCTGCCGTTCTGCCCCCAGCACGGCCCAAAGCTGAGCACCAGCCCTCGCTGCTAATGCCACGTGACAGCTCCGAGGTGCAGTGAGGGGTGGGGGGTGTAGTGCACAGGCACAGCCGGGCCCAGAGTTATTTACTTCCACTTTCCTTGGCCATCAGTTCACTGGATGAGAAAAAAAAAGGGAGTGATGGCTGCTGAAACAAAAAGAATTTTGTCTCAATTGCATTTGTATTCAAATGGGTGAAATAAATTTCAGGGTCCTCCCGAGTGTGCCAGGAGCGGGGCTTGTGTACTGGGGGTGCCGCCGCCTTCTGGTCCCAAGAGGGCAGCCGGGATGAAAAACGAGGCCTCCGCACACCCTTACAGTCGGGCTGTTGGCAACAGCACCGGGGATGCACCGGGAGGCACCTGTCCTCGGGCCGAGTGGGCCCCTCGCAAAGGCGGTTGGGGAATTAATTATCGAATAGCACAACCCAGGACCGGAGGAGGAGAGTGAGTGAATAAGATGGGATTTTATCTGCCTGCACCAGGCGGAGGCAGGTGAGACTGTTTGCACTCCAAATGACCAGGATGTTTAGAGCCACATCAATCAGGGGGCACAGTTGGCGCCACATGCCCTCCTGGCTGGCACCAGGCCAGCTGGGGTGGGGGGTGGAGACAGAGCTCTGAGAGGTCAGCCTCCTCCGTGGAAACAGGGCCCTCAAGCCTGAGTCTTCCCCTTAGCCCAGCATTCTCCCTCCTGGCCAGGCAGCAGCCCTTGGGGAGGTGGTCCCTCCTGGGTGACGGGGGCCCCGGGGAGTCATCTGTGGACCTTCATGTGGATATCTGAGGCCCCTGGAATTTAGCCATGGAGGCAGAGCAGGAGCCGCAGGAAGGGAGGCCTATGGCCTCAAACAGCCCCCCCCAGAGCATCCCTAGAGGGTTCTGAGGACCAGCCTACCCTCGCTCAGTGGTCACAGCCATGCCTGGGCCTAGGCGGGCCAGGAGACAGGTGCACATGGCTCCAGACACCCGCCCTTCGCCTGCGTGGTCTCTTGCTTGCACCTGGTAAATCCATCCCTGGACTCCTTTGTTCAAGGCCACCCTGCGGGCCCCTGCTGCCACGCCCAGGCCCTGGCTGGGTGGCTGGCCAGCCTGTCAGCAGGTCATGTGGTCAGGGCCCAGCAAGCCCTCAGCGGTGGGCGTCCCACCCTGGTGCCACGCCCTCGGGGCTGCCGGCTCTCTGTGGGCCCTCATTCAAACCCTCCTGCTCGCCTGCAGACCTGCCGCTCCTCAAAGACCCTCCCACCCCCTCGGAGGCCCTTGGCAATCTGAGGACAAGTACATTTCGTTCAAGGGAAAAGGGGAAAGTACACTGGTGAGGTGGGCTGGGGGTGGGTGGGAAGTACGTCACTCTAAGTGTACGGCGCCCACAAGTAATGACCAAGGCCAGACCAGTTGGGGGGTGCTGAACACCTGAGGGTGGGAGCCTGGTGCCTGGGGGTGTGGGTGGGGCAAGGCCCTGCGGAGGGAGCGCGCCCTGAGGAGAGAAGCACCTTCCAGCCTCAGGCAGGCCCGCCCCTTCTGTGAAGTTTTACTGGGACACAGCCTCCTCATAGGTCTGCAGCTGCTGCTGTGCCCCAGGGTCAGGGTGAGTTGTGACAGAGGCTGATGGCTTGCCTCCCTAAAGCGTTTGCTGCCCAGCCGTCTACAGAAAAAGTGCGAGAGGCTGGCAGAGGAGAGGGCTCGCTCGTCGAGGAGTAGAAGTGGCGGACGGTGAATGAGCGTCTCAAGGAGAGGGACCATGGCCGTGGGCCCACAGTTCAAACCTCATGAGGGTGGAGGCGGGTCCATTGGCTACGCCAACTGTAGGTCGAGAGTGGCCCTTGCTGGTCTCAGTCTCCGCATCTGTGTGCATGTGTGCGCGCGCGTGTGTTGCAGATGGCGAGGGAAGTGGACAGGCCGCAGAGGGAGGAGCCAGGGGTGGGGCGAGGCCATGGGGTCGACGAGAGGAGATGAGGAGAACCCCCCTTTCCGGTGCTCGGCTATTTCAGGAGGGGAGGAGATGCTGGGGGTACAACGTATGTGGGGCAACTGGCAAACCCTTCTATTTCTGACTGGAGCCTTGCAAACTTTTCTGAAATATCGAAGTCTGCTTTCCTACCTTGGTTACAATTGTCCAGCCATCTTCCCAGACTCGGCCTCGCCAGGCCATGAGTCTGTGCCCAGGCCCTTGAACCTGGATGTGTAGGGAGAGGAGAGAAGCAGTGTGGGGCGGACCCTTGCTGGCCACACCACCCTGGCCCTGGCCCCGGCCCTGGCCCTTGTCTGGGCCAACCCACCTGTTCTTTCTCCACCTCCCGCCCCTTTTTCCGCACCAGAGCCAAGAACGCCCGCCTGCCTGGTCAAGGCTTTGCCATGCAAGCTTTTCCGACTCATGGTTTCCAGCCCTTCCTCCTGGCGTTGCGCTGGCCTGTGTGGTCCCAGAGCTCAGCCCGCCAGGCCCGGCCCGGTTCCCCTGCCTCTAGGCACTTCCCTCCCTGCTCCCCGTAGCTGGGCTCCTGCTTCTCTACTCCACCTGGCACAGCCGGAGCCCAGTGGCCCCCTCCAGGAAGGTTCACGCCGCCCCCAGCCTCCCAGAGTGAGCCCTACTGAATCAACACAATGGTGCCCCAGCCAGGCCCGGGCCAGCCCGTGAAGCCAAAAAAAAAAAAAAAAAAAAAAAAAGAGTGTGAAGTAGCAAACTCATCATTTGAAATCTCACGTTCCCTGAGATGAGATGATTCCCATTAACCAAACACCTTCATTTTCAGAAAAATCCATGTTCACAGCTTGCTCTATAGAGCCTGCCCCCACAAGTGATGATTTATATTTTATTACAAGGTGAAAGAGACAAAAAAAAAATCTCGCTAGAAAAAAAAGCTCACGGACTCCTTAAAGCAGCTCCCAGGGCATTTGATTTAAAGGGACATTGTCATCTTTAATGTGTTCATCCAGAGGAATTAGAGAGCGCCGCCGCGGTAACTCACAGGCTGCTGATTTAAGGGGCAGCCTCTGTGCTCTGGCTTCACTGTATTTCCCTTTTTATGGTTCCAGAGAGTATTTTTCTGAGAGATAATAATGTTGGGTGATATTTCTCCTTTGTCATGTGGAGGCCCAAGAAGAAAATTAAAACAGGCCCCTTTGCCCCCCTCTCGGAGGCCAGCCCGGGACGGACCGAGGACGACGGTCAGGGGCTGTGCTGCCATTTCATCTTCCCAGGGCCCGACAGCGACCCTCGGCGGGGGCAGGGGAGCCACTCTGGCCCCGGGGGGAAGACTCAGAAGGATCTTTCCCTGTTCAGCTCCTGTACTCCCCTGACTCCCCGCAGCCCTCCCCGCAGTCCATGACCACGAGAACCTCTCAACATCATCCCTTTCGGTGGCCCTTTTCTGCTCCCGCTGCTGCCTCCATGTTGGGTCTCCATCGTCTTCCGAGTCCTCCAGTGTCTGCAGCTCAGGCTGGCTTTGATCATGGCCCTCCCTGCCTCCCTGGTCTCCCCGACTTCGCTGACAAGCCCAAACCCTGTGGTCTGGACCTGGGGGCCTGCGGCAGACACTGTTTTCTGTTCCCCTGATTGGTTCTTCCTTTCTCTCCTGTGGCCACAACTAGACTACATTTCCCAGCTGTCCCTGCTGTCAGGGGTGGCCATGTGACTGAGTTCTGGCCAATGGGATGTGTCGGAAGGGATTCGCAAAAGTCCTTGCTGGATTCGCCAACAATCTATAAGATCTTACTCTCTCTGTCTATATACTGGCCAGGCGCAGGGCATCCAGTAAAGGAATCCAGCCCTAAGAGACAGCAGAGCCACCAAGGCGAAGATGCCTGGGTCCCGTGTCACTGCATGGCCACAGACTGAGCCCCAGCACTGAACGGTTACGTGAAGGGGGAGTAAGTCTAGACTGTGCTAACCCCCTGAGATCTGGCACCGCCAGGGCTGCAATCTGCCTCCCCCTGACACCAACCCTTGCTGCTCTGGGCCTGTCTTCCCTCCAGCATCATCTTCTGTTTCTCCCTTGCTGTTCATGACACAAGGGACAGATCGGCCAGGCTGAATGGCCTGGGGCCTTCCCGTCTCTACCTTTTTGCTCAATCTGTTCTCCCTGACGGGGATGCCTTTCCCTACTCCCATGTCTGCCTATGAAACCCCACCCCTCCTTCTCTGAAGACTGGCATGGTTTTGATCGGAGGTCTTACACCCTCCTCCTCCTCAGTTTCCCAGGCGGTCTTTTGTCAAGCATCTCACAGCCTTTTCGCCTCATCTCTGTGCATGTAGCCACGTCCTGGAGGAGAGCGGACCCCTTGGGGGCAGGGAGCAGACGCTGCTTGCCCAACTCGCCGATGTGGAGGGTGGGCCGTGTGGTGGCACCGTGCCCACTTGGGAGGCAGACTCCGTCAGCTCTGCCACCACTTAACGACCCTTTGCTGCCTCAGTTTCTCTCCTGTGAAATGGGGATAAAAAGAGGACTCTACCTCCACGAACTGGCTCCCAGGAGAGATGGAAACGCCTGTGCATGTTCCTTGGACTACCCCGGCGTGCCGCCCTCATCTACTAATTCCGGATCACTCCCGCCCCCGTCTCTGATGATCGTGGCTTCTGGCTGACAACAGTCTCTCGGATGCTCCTCCTGTGTTAACCCCGGGTGACCCAAATGCCCCCCGTGTTCCCGTGCCAACTCTCCGCCTCACCGGCCCTCCCTTGCATGACTCGGTCCTGGAGTCTAGGCGCTGTCATTACAAATAATAGCATCATGAAAAATCTTCGCTTCGGGCAGCCTGCTCACTGACCACCTCCCAACCCTCTGGTTTGTTCTCTCTGATGTCCGAACACCGACAACTCCACTGGGTCCCACAGTCTACCGACCAACCATTCAACGGGGCCACGCTCTCCACGATGGCACTTCCTTCTCACCCAGCACCAGCTCTGTGGGATTTCCGTCGCTGGAATCATACTTTGCACACTCCCTCTGTTCCCTGCCCCTCTTGGCAGGGCCCGGCCCTGGTTAAACCTGTCTGTGGACTCTGTGCCGGCATCTGTGTAGCTGAACGTGGCTGGAGAAAGCACCCGCTCTGCCGACTGGTGTGCCTTTGAATTCGTGACTGTGGGCCTCAAAGGGGCCCCTAATGCGGCCCAGCGGCCACACTGCTTCTCGTCATGTGGCCACCGTCCCACTTTCCTGGACAACCCTTCCAGACCTTCTCTTTCTTCACCCTCCACATCTCCGCCTCCATCCTCGCTCTCAGCCGTGGCCTTGCTTCCTGACGCATTGAGAAAACAGGCGTCTGCCCAGGCTCCCGCCGCATGCCCCCGACCTGTACTCACACGCTAGGCTTCTCTCCTATTAACACGGATCTACCAGCCACTCTGTACAGCAACCCCTCCCCTGGGCGCTGGGTTCCACCTGCCCTACCTACTGTAAGAACTCTCTCCAGGCACATCACCTCTTCCTTCCACAGCACCAGTCACCCCCTTTCTACGTCATGCTTCCCATCAACATGCAGACATGCTGTTACTACCTCCGCCGGCTCCCCCGCAGCTGCTGTCTGGCCCCCCCCTCCCTCCCCGGCTCTTCCTCCCAGCAGACCCCTCAGCAGAGAGCTCTGCGCCCAATTCTTCTCTGCCTACTTTCTTACTCTTAAACCCATTCCACCAAACCCTTTCCAACGAGGCTTTGGCACCACCTCCCGTGTCATTCCGTGGGAGCTGCTCTTCAAGGTCACCAAGACTTCCAAGTGACCAATCTGAGGCGCTCTTCTCTGTGCTCACCTTTGCTGGCCTCTTGGTGACATTTGGCACTGCTGATCACTTCCTGACTCATTTTTGTCTCAACTTCCAGGATAGCACACTGGCCTTGCTTCCCTCCTACCTCTCTGGAATCTTCTCGTTCTTTTGCTAGCTCCTCTCCATCTCCTGACCTTTCATCCTGGGGACTCTCGGGGCTCAGTCCTGGAGAGTCTTCCCCAGCTACACTCACCCACTCGGTGACCTCATCCAACCTCACAGCTTCAAACGTGGGCAGGAGGCTAAGGGCTTCCAGATTTCCATCTGCAGCCTGCCCTCTCCCCTGAACTCCATCTTGCACATCCAAGTGCTTATTCGACACTGCCACTCGGGTGTCTGGTAGGCATCTCACACTCAGTATGCCCCCAAATTAACTCCCGAGCTTCCTCACCAAGCCCCCCCACCCACCGTCCTTCCAGTCCTCGTGCCGAAACCTCAGGGTCATTCTGGATGCGTGCCTTCCCTCACAGCCACGCCTGACCTGTCAGCAAACTCTTAGGCACTACCCTTCAAACACACACATGATCTGACTCCTTCCCCCCACAGTCAGAACCCCCACTCCTCATGGCCACGCTCGTCTCAGTGGGATCACTGCAGCAACCGCCCAACTGACAGCTTGCTCCCGCCCTGGCCCGCAGCGGCAGCCGTCCTTCCTTAAAGACACAGCCCGAGGGGTGCCTTTAAAGCATGATGTCAGATCATGTTACTCCTCAACTCGACGCCCTCCAGAAGATTTTCTGTTTTATCCAGTGTGAAAACAAGTCCTCGCACGGGCTTCCGGGGCCCTCGCGGACCCCGATTACCCCTCCTTCCCACTCACCCCCGGCCACCAGGCCTTACCTGAGGGCCTGGGATGTGTCTTCCCCAGGTGGCCTCGAGGTTAGTGCCCTGACCCACCTCAGCCCCTGGCTCAGATGGCCCCTCTGGCGAGGCCTTCCCTGGACTACTGGCCTTAAAGTCTGCTGCCCACTTGCCCACTGCCTGCTCTTGTCCTGCCGCCCCCTTTCTCTGTGTTGTCCTCACGAGCACTTCTCGTGGTCTAACCTGTGTTTCTGCTGTTATATATCTGAGGCCCTCGCCAGAGGCAAGTCCCACGAGAATGAGGATTTCTGGTGGAAACCTGCGGAATCTCCCCGCCTAGAGCCAAGCCTGCAGGAAGCGCCTGTGGTGGGAATGACTGTGCCCTGCCTCCAGGCTAAGTGCTTCCACCTGCAGACCAACCTTGGGGGGCTGGGGGGCGCAGGCTCAGGCGTGGGTTTACTCAGGGGCGCCCCTGGGCCCACGCAGGCAGCGCGCAGCAGCCCGTCTCGACGGCAGCAGGAGGCCCTCCAGAGCCGGCCACTGCGTCCTCGGGCGGAACACAGTCTGGAGAAAGGCTCTCTGCAGGAGCCAAGAGGAGAATTTTGCAGGCTAAATAGCACCATTAAAGAACTGTTTTGCACATGGGTTCTACCCTACATGTGAGATCTCAAAGCATGTTGCAAACGTATATTAATTCATTTTTACAACATCCCTGCCAGACAGGGGAGGAGCCAGTCTCCCGATTAGAGAAAGTTCTCGTGATCCAATCAGGCACAGCGCTGAGTGCGGGAAGCCCCAGGGTGCTGGGGCGGAGGAGGTGCTCTGCTCTGTTCTGTCCTCCGGCCGAGACTTGGCCTCGGCTCAGACGTGTGCTGGGGGTGCTGCAGCCACAGCCTCGGCTTGAGCCCTCTGCCTGCCGGGTCCCAGCTGGGCAACCTCGAGCAAGTTCCTCCATCTTTCTGTGCCTCAGTTTCCTCAACTCTAAAATGGAGATCAATGGTATGACCTTTTCAAAGGGGTTGTTGTCACTAGGTAAGGTGTGTTAAACTCCTTTACAATCAATAAATGTGATCAATAATGACACAATAATGTGATCATAAATGTGATCAAATGGAGCAGAGCCACCGGCTGCGGCCAGCCTCCTGCTGCCCGCCTCCTACCCTGGAAGACCGAGCACCGACAGTCCCCGCTCCTGTCTACACACAGCCCGGAGAAGCCCAGGGAGCTTGGAGCCTCAGCCAAGTCGGTCCTGCCCACTGGGGACGAGGGCCCCTGAAGCCCCACGGCAGTTCTTCGCTACCCTGCTGGGTGGGCTGACTCTGGAAGCAGGGGTGCTCCGGGTGGTCCGGCCTTCGCGGGCCAGGATGTTAGGAGTGGGCAGGGTTGGCCCAGCCTTGCCCACTTCCTCTCGGCACGCTCCCCTCCCCCACCCACCAGTACCTCCTGGCCGACACCTGCCAAATTTGAGGCAACCAAGGGGCCAGCTGAAACAGGTGGGGTCGAACGCATCTAGATTACTCAGCGGCGGCACAGCTCAGCTTGGGCTCTGGACCGGGCTCTGGGTTCCGATCCTGACCTGCAGCTCCCCAGCTCTGAGGTGCGGCAGGTTACTCCAGGGCTCGGTGTCTTCTGGCCTGTCTTTGTGCAAAGGGGGTCAAGGTGGGTCACCTCACGGGCATTGTGAGGACTAGTGAATTCACTAAGAACGGTGCCACGGCACAGGGTGAGCACTCAGTGAGCATCCGCGATCCGCGCTGGTACTGTCGCCCGAGATGAAGGTGTGCCATGTCGTGGGCCCCGAGCACCTCGGCCCGAGCCCCGGTGCCTCCCCACTGTGCACTCTCGGAAGGGCTTCCCTGAGGAGGGCCCTGACCAATTACTCCTCAGTAAGCACCTCGCACACAGGGGACGGGGCCAGGCCTGCCACGGTCACCACAGCTGTTTGTGGTGACAAACAAAAAAAGAACAAATCAGAACAGCCCCTCCACTTTTCTAAGTACGACTCACCACCCAGAACAGGAAAGGGGAAACCGCACACCCCAGCCAGTTTATTTGCTCAGCTGGAACGGCTGTCCCAGAGGCCCATGTCCCCCAGGCTCCCTTCAGGTGTGACCAGTGTTCTCTGTCCAAACCCTGTCGGCACCTCGCCAGCCAGCAGGGCTCCCTGCGGGAAGACAGGGGAGCCCAGAGCCAGCACTCAGCAGCGCTGCCTGCCCCGCCCACAGCGCCCATCCTACCACCCGGGACTCAGAGTCCTTTGGGCCCCAGCTCCACTCCCACCGGGATGCGGTGCGCAGTCCCGACGAGGGTACACACAGTTGTGCCTGGAGCACCTCTCTGGAGACAAGCGCCGGTGATGTGGAGAAGCTCAGCTGTCCAGGGCTCGCCTGCCGGCAGCCCAGGCTCCCTCCCACCTGCGTGGGCAGATCGCAGGTGCTGTGGAGTGGGACTCGGACAGGACGGGGCCGCAGGGTTGCAGTTATGGCTGATGCTCGAAAGGGGAAACCAGTGCCACAAAGCCCCGTGTGTTAGAAACAGACAGTGGGCTTCCTTGTTCCGGGGCCGAAGGAGTCAGCGGCTCTCAGCTCCCCCTGTGCCACCTGGTCCTGCAAGCGTGAAGCCAGAGAAGCCCCGGTTCACTGGAAAGTCTATACAGAGAACAAAACCGACCGACCTCATGCTGTGGTTCCAGAAGCTAGTCGCCTATTTGTCCCAGTACTGGCCCGGGTCCCACGGGTCCAAGGATGACAGCAGCCTACACAAGTCGGGGCAAAGGGCTGGGGCCCCCAGAAACCTACCAAATCCTGTGCAAGCCACATGGGAGCCGAGGTTCCAAGCGTATGGCCGTCAGCACCTTGTTGCCTCCTCCCCAGGTGCGGACCTGTGCCCTCCGTCAGGCGGGGGGAGGCATCTCCCAGATCCTGCCTGCCTGCAAAGGGCATTCGAACCCCACCCACCTCTTGGCTGGGGGGGTGGGGGGGTGGGGGGGCGGGGAGGGGCCTCCTCACCATGTCCAGCCTGGGAGCATCTGGGAGGTATTTGGTAAGGACTGGATAGACGACATGGTTCTAAAGGGATCTAAGAGTGGCTTGGCATTTCCTGGGGGAAGGCCAGGCTTGGGGGAAAGCGAGTTCTACCAGGAGAGCAGAGAAGCACGGGCGAGGTCCAGGCTGAGGGTAGCTCTCTGCCAGCCCAGAGGCCCAGTTAGCCCAACATCCCTGCAAAACCATGGCGGGCTGCTCACTTGGGCTGGTGCCCCGTGGGGGCAATAGGATGACCCCCCCACCCCCCGGCACCACAGAGAGCCCCTGACTCTGTTCTTTACCTTCTTCAGGAATTGCTTCAACCACTCTGAATCTTTTCTTCTTATGCAATTAAAAAAAAAAATCATCCATCATGGTCTTCAATACTTTCAGCAAATGTTTGCCAAGTGCCTACTACCTACGAGGTTAGGAGTACACCTTGTGGGGAGCTCTGGCCCCCCTACCCCACCACTGTCTGTCTTCCAGCTGGAATAAAGCACCCCAGGCAGTCCTGTCTTTTCTTTGCATTCGGTGCCTCCTGGTCTGCCGCTGCCCTGTCCCTTCTGCTGCGACCTTTGTTCAGGCCCTCTTAGCGCCATGGGCTCTGCTGCTGTTTCAAACACCCGCCATCTTCCCTGTCCTCAGCCCTCTGTGTGCCCAGAGGGAGAACCCACGGAGAGGCAGGGCAGTGGGCCCGAGAAGGCACCCTCAGCCTTTGGGGATGGAGGCTTGCTGAGTAACAGCACTGAGGAGGAAGGACCAGCCCGCCAGAAGGCGGTGCTGCAGAGGAACCTCAGAAGGGCCACCAGCCTGCAGCCTGGGGCCTCCAATTTGCCCCTCATGTGCCCACGCCAGTCAGCAGCAACCTGGGTGTGCCCTGCCTGTCCTGCCCCCTCGTCCAGGAGAAGGCACCCCTCTCTGCCTACCCAGGTCCCATCTGTCCCCGGAGCCCGGCCCTCCAGTTACCTCCTGCCAGGGGCCACCCGAGTGCTGGGACTTCTGAGTGGCCCAGCCCTAGTGTGGCCTCTGTGCTGTCCACCCAGGAAGCTGCTATCTTGTGTGAGTAGAGCCCTCTCACGCCACCCTCCCCACTCCCCAGCACCTCACTCCTTGTGTAGCCCCCAAGCTGGACCTGCCTCGTGGTTGTGGGGTCTTGGGGGACACAGAGGCTGGAAAGGTGGTGGGAGAGGAAGGAAAGCGGTCTGAGCTCCAAAGGCCCTACCCGGGTGCGAACAGCCTCAGGGAGGCCCCCTCTCAGAAGCACGTGTCAGGTGGGCTTTCTCTGCACCTCGGAACACGGGGGTCTCCAGGTGCCACGGAGCCTGTGCCACCCACCTGGGCTGTACCACAGACGCTATTGGCAGGACCCGGAGGTAGCAGGGCTGGGCTGCACCCCGGCGTGGCCCTCGGCTTGCTTTCTGGGCTCCTGCCAGGGGCTGGCGAGGCCACCTGGGCTGAGGAGGAGCCTCCGGAGAGCTGGGCCCCGACGGCCTGGCCCTTTGCACCCCCAGCCCTCTCAGCTCTGCGCCGGGAGCACGCCTGCAGTCTGTGATGTGACCTTCAGTGCTTAATTGCTTGCGGAAGTCCTTTGACGTCCTCACAAAGCCTTTTTAAAAACACTGAGATTTACGAGGACAATCCAGTGCTGTCCTTGTAAACAGCCGACACTTAAATTGTTCTCACTTTATGTCTTTGCAATGAAATTCTTTGTTTCCTCTGCAGCCATTTCTGAATATTTACTAACATTCAGAAATCTCTCTGCTCCACGCGAAATTTTGTTTCTCCTTGGAGCATAAGGAAACGCTGGGCACTGTGCCTGGGGAGCCTGAGGCCCAGAGCCTGGTCTGCGGCCTCGCATGGAGCGCACATCCCGAACAGTAAGGGACAGTATCCAGCTGCCCCACCCCTGCCTCTCCCAAGAGGAGGATTAAAAAAAAAAAAAAAATCAGCAAAGCATCCTATTTTAATGAGTTTTCTTTGCAATTTGTATATAATGGATTTTCAATAACAACCTGCAATTAGTTCATTTTCTGCCTTTCAATCGCTCTGCACAGAGACCATTGACAGCTTCCAGCTGGGATCTTCAAAAATGGAAAGTGCTTGAAGGCCCAGCCCCAGACAATGGCTGGAAAGGGCTGGGCCCCGCAACACAGCTGTTAGGTGCAAAGCCAGGGAGACGGGAAGGGGCCTGGGCTTGCCACTTCCCAGGGGAAGGAGAAAGTGGCGGAGGCTCTGGTTCAGAGCTCACCCCTCTACGGTGTGATGAGGGGCAAGAGTGTCCCACCCCAGAGCCCGGGCATGTCTGGCATGAGTCGGCGGGTGTGGGAGGCGGGGTGTCTGCCAGCCTGTTCCCCATTCGGGGGAGGTACTCATCAAACAGCCCCCTGCCCTGCACCAGGGGCTGCCCCTGGCTTTCCAGCTCAGCTGGGGCATTGAGGGGGGTGGGGTCCGGGGTGGGGGTGGGGTGGTGAGCACGCCCTCCACCGGAGGGCCCACCCGACAGAGCTCAGGGCATCCATTCCCTGAGTCCTTACACAGCAGCTCTGCGCACTTTTCTGTCCTGAAAGTCGTCACGAAAAGGGGCTTCCGAGGCCAAGCCCAGCTCCCCAGCTGACACCCAGCATCCTCTCCAGCGACTTGCCCGGGCTGGTGCACCTGCAGCGATGGGGCCTCGCTATGCCCAGCAACTCTGGCAACTCCGCCTGCCGGGGAGGGGGGCGGGGCTCTGCAGAGCGAGGCTAAGTCTGCCTCCTCCATCCCGGCCCCTGGGTCCAGTCCTGCCCTCTGGGGTCCCACCCACCAGCCATTCATTCCCACCTGTGACAGCCTCCTCACCCACCCAAGCCCTTGGCTCCTTCGAGACCACCACACCCTCCCCCACCTGTGGGAGCCACCTTTGTCCTTGCCCTTAGCCTGGTTATCTGCAACCTGGTGTGCAGGCCTCGTCTCAAATGTCCTTTTCTGACTCTCTGGGGAAGGTAGGTCCTCCCTGCCCACCTGCACCGCTCTTCTCTGCCCCAGCTCTCCCTTGGTTGATTCAGTTGTTTTTCTGTTTCCCAACAGCCTCCGTGACAGCGTGCAAGCTTGGTGCTGGTGCTGCCTTCCCCGATCAGGCCAGGGAGGGGCTCGGGGAGCCTCTGCTGACCTGGCGCTCTCCTCCTCCTTCTAAGCTTCGGGCCTCAGCTGCTAAAGCTTCTCTCCCAAGCGTCGTCTTGCAGACCGGGCCAGGCTCCCCTAAAATGTTCTGGTCAGCTGGCCTGGCCCTTAAATGGACGCCATGCTCCCAGTGTGGCTGAGTGAGAGACTGGGCTGCACCCCTGCCTGGACGCTCTTCCTCCCTTCAGGGAGCCGGGCCTGCCCAGTGCTCCCACAGGGGCCCAGGGCCGAGCTCCTTGAGTCTTTCTGGCACGGCCCTGAGTCAGGGAGCTTGGGTCTCTGTGCTCAATGGGTTTGCTCAAGAGGCCTGCCCTCCGGCCTGCCAGGGCCCACCTTGGCGGCCTCTGAGCTGGCAGGTCTCCCGTTTCAGCAGGGCGTGCTGTGCTCTGTCTTTCTCTGTCAGTATCAAGCTGTTTTTGTGATGTGGCCTCAGGTGGGAGGGAGGCAGCCATGGGGCCGAGCTGGGGCCCCGCTGGTGTGTTTTGGGTTCTCAGGAGCTGAGCTCAGAAGAAATACAAACTGACATTCTAAGTTAATGAACGGTTCCCCGAGGAGTACAGATTCCTGGAAGCCAGGGTCAGAGGCCTGGACTGGGGATGGGGCCACAGTCCCAGACGCCGCAGGGCTGAGGAGTAGATTGCAGCAGGAGCCTTATCTCTGCACACAGTTGTCGGAGGGACGGTAATTAAGCAGCGGGCAGGTGGCCTAACAGCCCAGAAGGACACTTATCCTGAGGAGGGCTAAGTGGCCAACGAGGGGCCCTGGGAGCGACTGGGATCTTCATGGGACAAGCAGCTTCTGTCCCCATTAAGGGAGCCTCAGGTGCATGTGGGCACCTCACACCCCATCGCTCATCCGGCGGGTGAGGGCCGCTGGGCTTCGGGGCGGCCGGGGGCGCCGCGTTGGCCTGGTTCCCCGCCGACCAGGAGGTACTTCCTGTGCTCCCTCTTCCCTGGCCCCCTGGGGACATGCAAAGGCCCTCTGGAAGCCCTGTGGCTGTCACATTGTGTTCGAACCCCTGTTTGCCAAGTGTATTTCTCCCTGTATTTCAGCCCCTCTCTCAGTGAATATTTAAAAACGGCTTCCTGGGTGCCAGACCCCAGGCCGGAGGGAAGAGCACAAGGTGAGCAAACTGATCCTGCTGGCGGAGCCTGGGGACCGATGAGGGCAAGAGGATGACAGTGAGGTGGCCGGGGTGGGGGTGGGTGCTGTGGGAACCCGCAGAGCCGTCTTCATCATTGCCGTCACCGCCCCCCTCGTTGTCCTGCCCGGTCAGTGGTTACTCAGCACGGCCACACACAAGGTGTCATGCTCACCGTTCTCACCCGGTCCTGAGTGACCCGACGGGCAGCGTGACTGCTGACCAGCTGCAACTGCCTGTCCTGTCAGAGAGCCAAACAGACTGCAAGTCACGGAGTGTGGGCGGAGGAGCACTTGGAGCCCAGGTTTCTCCCCCCACAGAACCAAAGGACAGGGACACAATGGGGACCTGAATGCTGAGCCCTTTCGGAACTGACCCTTGTCCAGGAAGAACCGGTGCTGCACCCCCTTTACGTCCCACCCCGAGCCCTCGACAGGGGAGACAGGGCTGAGCCTTGCCTCCTGTCTCCTTGCCAGGTGACTTCACGATAAAGCCTTTGCTCTTCTCAAAAGCCGGTGACATCGTATGGCTTCTCTGCGTGCTGGGCAGCGGGCCCCTGCTCGGGGACAGTGGAGACTCTGTCTGCTGTGCAGAAGAGGAACTTGGAACCCAGCTTAACGCCCGGTAAAGAGCTGTCCGCGGTCACACAGCTAGTAAGCGGCAGAGCAAGGATTCGAACAGGTCTGACTGCGTCCACATTCTAACCAGCAGGCCACAGCCCGGCTACTGTGCAGAGATGAACTCAGGGCTGTGCACACACAGTGGGAGGTGCGTGGGGCTTGGCAGAGGGAAGAGAGATTGAGGAAGACTTCCTGGAGGAGGAGACCACTGAGCTGGGATTCGCCATGTAGGGAAACCCACTGTGGAGAGAGTGAGAGTCTCATTTCTGGAGAATTCAGGTGAGTGGCAAAGTATGTTCGAGTGCACGAGAAGCTTCTGGAATCAGGCAGTGGGGTTCAGCCCCACTTTGGGTGAGCCACCTAACTTCCCTCAGTTTCTGCCTCTGTTGACACTGGGGCCCAATGTCCCAGCGCTGATGCGTGGTAAGTGTGGGGCGAGCCCAGCGCTCGCTGAAGTGGTGTTGACGAGCACAGCCGCTCCGATGGCTCCCTGACTCTGGTGTCGGGCCACTCGTCAGGTCACTGGGGGCTCCTGGAAGCCCCTCTTTCTATGCCTGAGGTGAGGGGGAAGCACCCCTATCTCTGTCCTCGGGAGGGAGTGGTGAGACTCGGCACCTCTGACTTCCGATTTTCAGTCCCCCTCTGGCCACTCCAGCTCAGCCCCTGAGAAAACGAGGTGACACAGACAGCGAATCTGCTACTTGGTTTGCAGGTCCTGTGTGAGCCGCCGTGGTTTGTCCCCGTGGGATGAGGGGAGTCATTGCGACCACGTCCTGGCCTCAGCCCAAACCGACGCCCGCCTGCGCGTGCTCCTTGTTCTCCAAACTCTGAGAGCCGATCTTCGACAAATCCCCTGCTGTCTGAAACCCAGCCACTCGCTGTCCCAGACTCGGGAACCGAGCGGAGGATCAGGCGGCGTCCTCACCAGCTATGCTGCCCGTCTGGACTCACCTCCAAGGACTGAGAGCGGGGTGGGCAGGGCGGGGGTGCCTGCCATTGTAGTTTCCCGTCCTGCTCACGCCGGCTGGCTGCGAGGGTGGACTGAAGTCATGTGTCTGGCTTGTGCCAGGCATGATTCTTTCGAGAGAAAAGCGATGCGGCACCATCCTTTTATTTCCATCAACAATGCAGAAAAACAGCGGTCAGTCCACCAGGTGACTGTTTTGTCTGTTTCACAGAGGGGCCCTGGACGCTGGGATGCTCCCCTGCCTGCCTGGAGCTGAAGGAGGGTGTCTGACCCATGCGGCCAGCTCCCTGCGGTGCCCCCGACACGGTGCTCCCGGACACGAAGTGTCTGTGACCCCAGAACGTCCACGCGTGTGGCCTCCTTCCCGCACGGCGAGCCGCTCAAACCCTTCCTCTGCCTCCAACACATCGCTCTCATAGGGTTCATTAAAAGGACAAGTATCTTTCTAAAATTCAGACGAAATTTGTAATGAATTTGAAGCGAGGAAAAAAACACTCATTTAAGCAACATGATTTTCCCAAGATCCCAGCCCAAGCATTCAGAAAAGTGCAAAAACATGCATTATTGAAAAGCTTTTCAATCGAGCAACTTGCAGATTAATTTATGGTGCCGCACAGACAGGGCCGATGTGCGCTGCTCACCAGTGACCCTGGGGGCCAGCGGCTGGTTCTGCTGCCCATTGGGTGGAGCCAGGAGGGCGCGTGGCGGGGCTGTGGCGCCTGCTGAGAGCACGCCACGCCTCGGGCTCCCTGGTCAGCCGCTGGCTCGGAAAGCCCAATACAACCAGAGCAGCGTGTTCTGGTGATAAATGGAGGGCGAGACAGAGGCCACCTCCATATTTCACTCACGTCAATGTGCAAAGACGGGTAACTGGGAGCCTTCGCTCCATCTGACAGGAAAAGACTGAGCTGACTTCCATGGCTATGGGACCTGTCCTCTGCCCTTCTCCCTGGGAGGGGTCGCCTGTGCTGCAGAGGACGGGACAGCCCAGCCGTGAACCAGCTGAGCTGAGCGCGGGCAACCGCCAGTCACGGGGTCCCTGACACCGCCCCGAGCCAGCTGCAGACCGTGGCAAACGCACCTGCCCGCGGGCGGCTGTGCCTGCTCCGGGAGAAGATGTGACTTAGGAGACCCCCAGCCCCCAAACTTGCAGTCCAACCCGCTTCTCCAGGGAAAACGCCCCAGACTCATCCTTTCATGGAGCAACTGGCTTGGGGCCAGGACTCAGCCTGCCTGAGACCCAAAGACCCTGGCAAAATAGAGACTAGAAAATTAGAGTTTGAAGTCTCAACCACTGCCAGCCCACCAGCTCCAGCTTTAAAAATGAAACCTAGAATGTTGTTGCTGACACGTTTGAGTGATTGTTTCCGAGTTGTAGGGAGATTTCTTTACTGCCCATTGATTTCCAGGGAGTAAGCTGTGCCTCCGTGTCTCCCTTCAATGACCTATTTACATTCACCGAACCATAACTCCACTCCCAGAGCTCTGGGAGCTCAGTTGAGAGTTCCTGAGACTCTGGAAAACCATCGATCCTGCGCACGCAGGTCACCGCACGTCAGGCCTTTGGAGCGGCTGCCGCACTCTGTGGCTTCCTTAATGCCCGCAAGTTTACGTTTTATTGCATATCTATTGTTTGGGTTGGGCTATGATGGATGGTTTGGCTGCCTGGTTCAAAACAAGTCCAAGGCGACAGCAGAATCTAATTTGCTTTAAAAATGATGATTATCGTGCTTTTCAAGTAATAACCCAGGAATGAAGGAAACAGCCACTGCAGGGCTCTGCGTGAGACGTGCGTGTGGCTGCAGGGGAGGCGGTACCTGCCGCCCTCTCCCCGGGGGGCTCGTGCTCAGGAGGATCTCACGGGGGAGCCAGGAGGCCTCCCTCCTCGGGGGCAGTGGGGCTGCTTCCATCCCCTTGACGGTAACACACTCAGCTCCCTGCTGGACCCCAGACCAGCTCCCAGGAGCAGAGCTCGCTGAGCCATGGCTGCTGCGGCACCAGGACGGTGCCTGGACAGTGCCATCCTCGGCTCCCTGAGGCCACTGTGGCCCATCTGAGCGCTGATGCCTGGTGCTGCCCCTAGGTCTTCAAGTCCAGCCTTGGCCCCGGGCTCTTAAAATGCACCGATCTTTTCCTTCATAGCTCCTTTTGCCGAGGGGCCTGCTGGGGATGTCCCCAAAGTGTCCCGAGGACACTCGAGGCTGCCTTCCTGTCATGGAGGCTCATCTCCCTGTCACCTGCCCTGACCCCACTCATTTCTTGTCCAGATTCAACAGGGATTCAAGTCATCGGGACGTCTTGGTTTGGGGAAGGTGGACAGAGAAGATATTGCAGGAGGTGGACAAAGGTCAGGAGTGATGTGCAGGTCAACACTTAACCACTGGCTCTCCAGAGAAAAAAGACCCGCGCCCCCCCCGCCACCACCTCCTTTTCGTACCATTTGTGTGGTATAAATACTCCCACTACGGACGATTACAATTAAAAGCTACCAACTGTTTGTTTGCCTTGGAAATTCCTGAAAATCTAACAACGGGCTCTCAAGAACTAGGTCTAGGGAGCTGCTGATACTTCCATATGTTCTAAAATTTAGAGATTTATTTCAGGGAATAAGCTCTTTGATCCACAAAGCAAACTCCTTCCACAGCAGGCTAAGCCTATCAGTCAAGCACACCTTATTCTGAACTACTATAGGCAGACATGAGTGTTTAATAGCGGGCAGGGAGGAGGCTGGCGGGGAACCATAGCCCATACCTAGTCACGCAGAGCTCACGCAGCCCTGTACCTGGCGGCTGGGCTTCTGTCCTTGGCGATAGGAATGCTGTGAACTGGTGTGAACTGGGAAGGCACCCATGTCAACTCATGGGCCTTTCCCACAGGGCAGAATCACACTTGTCTCTCCACTTATGTCATACAAGTACCTCCTCCGCCTGTCGCAAGAGCCCTTCTTGCCAAGGACCGTTCTCAGGCCTTGAGCATGTTGGGAATAACAGCCGCACATGGGGACGCCAACAGGGAGCACCGGCGCCTTTCTGGGAAGTGGGACTGCGCGCAGAGGCTTGCGGGGGGCTGGGGCGGGGAAAGCCAGGATCTGTGGCTGGGAGCTCAGTGCACCCTGGAGTCTCACACCTACTTCTCAAATTCCAGAACCTGAAGGTCAAGTTCAAGGACGCATCATACAGGGTGCACACACTGCCTGCTTTAAGCAGAGCCTGAATACTGTCCGATACAAAGAGGCTTCATCTCTCCGGGGCCCAGAGCAACCCCAGCAGCGCCCTGCCCTCCCTTCACTGCTGAGCCCCGCGAACCGTCTGCTGCAGCGCGTGCTCTGCCGGGCCCAGCCTCGCGCACTGCAGCCGAACCTTCCCGCTGGGGGCCGGCCACAGCCGGGGCAGCCCTCACTTCTGCTGCCTCCACGCGCGTGCGTGGCACAGACCCCCTGGGGTGCCCAGCAGGGCACCCCAGACACACTGAAATCACAGTCCTGTGCTCCTCGGGGGACGGCAAGCAGGTCTTTCGTCCAAAGGGAGCAGACCAAGCGCTCCCTCTCCCAGCCGCTCTCCTTCGCCCTTTTCAAGGTCAGGCCCGTCGCAAAACAAACCCAGCTGCTCTTGTCTACAGTAGAAACCAGCCTTGGAGACAGCAGAGGACAGACTCCAGGCTCTGACACATTGGGTGCAGGCGTGCCTGCGGACACCGCCCATTTGCCCGCCCGGCCCAGCCGGGCCTGACTTACGGAAGGCGGTGAGGAACTCCTGGAGGGTCAGCCAGCCGTCACTGTTGTAGTCATCAAGTCGAAGGAGGTCACTTGGCGAGCATCCCAGGAAGTCCTCCTCCAGGTCCTGCTCCTTCAGTGCGTGCTGTCGGGGAGGGAGGGAACAAGGCCGGAGCCGTGTGAGCGCAGAGCTCTGGGCGTTGCCGGGATGCGGCTCAGGCCATGTTGGGGCAAGGACTCCAGTGACAGCTTAGGGGGCCATGGGGAGCTTCTGAAGCACTTGGTTTTGTCTTGTGCAACTGTCCCCTTTTATAGACAAGGAAACTGAGGCTCAGAATGGGGAGAGGGAATTCCTAAAGTCACACAGCGGTGGGGACAGAGTCGGGATTAGTGTTTAGGTGTGTCTTCTCTCCATCTGGGCAGACAGACCCCAGACAGTCTGAGGTCAGAACGATCCTCGAGGCCACCTGATGTACCCCTTCATGCCATTCGTGGGGGACAGAAGAGAAGGGGCTGATCAAATGAACTCAGGAAATATTACAAAGAGCAGCTGGACTGAGTGAGGGCTCCTGGCCCCCCGCTGTGCACAGCTGGCAGGTCCTCGCTGCATTAATGCCCCCCCCAAGCACCCCCGCTCCCACAGGCCCTTACCATTCTCAGGGCTGTACCTTCGAGCCACATCACACCCCCCAGAGAGGGGCAGCTGCCACTCTACTGACCTAGGCCTGTGCTCCCGCTTCTGCCTGCCCTGTCCTGCCAGGGACAAGGCCTCTGTCCTGGGGACTCTGCAGGGGGCCTGCAGGGGCCTCATGGGCCCCTCTCTGGAAGCGGTCTGGGTCGAAGGGTGCAGAGGTGTCCCCAGTGTCCCCAGCATGGCCAGCCGCATGCCCAAAGGTGCCTAAAGGCAGAACTTCCGGGCACGCTCGCTCAGTTGGAGCCACAGGCCGAGTGTCTCACAGGACAAATGCTCAGAAGGAAATTTCAGAAGGAGAAAAGGACTTTATTTTGCAGGGGGAAGAGGGGACGGAGGCATTTTCTATTTATTTAATAGTCTGAGCTTGGTCTGCTATATTAACGGCACTTTAATGTGATAATGTTAAAAAAATGACCTCTCACCCAGCGAGTAAGAATGGTCGATAAAAGGGAGACCAACCCTAACGCCCGAAATCAATCCTTCAGAGATGGGAACTTCCCTCTGTCTGTTTCCGCATTGGAAACTGATTAACTTTTCATAGGACCGACACGCTTTTCTGCGACGCCTGTAATTTGGTGTCCAGGCAAGGACCCCTTTAGTTGGGCTCTGCTTGGCAGATTTATGAAATGGACTTTAAATTAAATACGTTAAACTTTAAAGAGGAAATCATAGTCCGGTCACCATGCTGGTTAGTGGTGTCAGGTGCCTCGGGGCACATCTCCACCAGGTCAGAGCAACAACCCCAGGAGCTTCTGTTCACTTGGCAGCCGCCGGGGAGCCGTGTGGGCTGGGGGCCAGGAGCCCACAGCACCTCTGTCCAGGGCAGGCCTCGCTGCCGCCGCCCTGGCGCTCACTGCACAGCCTGCAGCCTGGGGAACCCCCAGACGGCTCCTCCTGTAGGACCTGGGCCTTCCCCAGAGCAGCTTGGGTCATCCGTGGGTCACTAGCCCTGCCCCTCGGGGTCTTAGCCACAGCGGGGGGCTCGTGCTGCTGATGTGCTGGCTGGCCTGGCTGAGACTACGTGTGCCTGGGAGGCAGTGGGCAGCAGGCCTCCTGGGAGGCTGGCCCTGAGTGGACTTGCACGTGTTGCCCAGTTGCAGCTGAGCAGGGTGGCGTCCACAAGTGCCTTTGGATCTGTGGTTCCCAGCGTGTGCCCTGGAAGTGGGCTGCGGACTGATCAGAGCAGAGGGCCGAGAGGGGGGCTCTCCATGGCAGGGCTCTGGGCAACACGTGTTCCATACTCAGGTTTTGTGGGCACCTGCTGGCCGCCCAGACCTTGAAAGGACCAGGTTGAACTTCCTGGGGGGAGCCATTCTCCCCCAGGGGTCCCTGCACTGTGAGGAGAGCAGGTGCATGCAAAGCAGCCCACCTGGGGTTCAGCTCAGCTCCATGATGACCTGGGCGCAGCACCCTTGGGCCAGCTGCCTGAGTTTTCGGAGCCCTGGTGTTTCTCATGTAAAAACACCTGAAGTGGGGGTCACAGCTGTGCCGACCTCCCAGCAGAGGGTGGCTGGGAGGTGTAGGAGGAAGAGCTGGTAATGGAGAGGCAGGCGATGACATCGATGCTGACCACTGTCACCTACTGGGAGCGTGCCCCGTGCCCAGTGCCGTGCTCAGCACTCATGGGTCTCGGTTGTTTGATGTGCCTGCTGACCCCGTGACAGTCACAGACAAGAAACGCAGGCACGGAGGGGTAAGGTGTCTCCTCAGACCCGCTACCTGGACTCTGCTGCAGGCCCCGCTCGGAAGCAGCAGTCTGGCCTTCCCATGAGGCCAGAGTCCTCGCCCGCCGCAGCGCACGGTCAGGAGCGCCTCTGTGTTCGCACCTCACAGGGAAAGGGCCTGGTGCTCTGCCCCGAACACAGGGGTGCTCGGCCCGGGGTGGGGCTCGCCCTAGTCCCGTCCTTCCTGGTGACCTGGCCCCGCTTTGACGAGGTCACTGCATGGTGTGCAGGGTTCCTTCATAGTGGCCTCCAGGGAGGGACTTGTCCTTATTGTCTGCCCTCTGGGTGGGCACTTGGTAGTCTCTGCAGATGAGCTTCCCTTGCCCACCACCCTGCATGGGGAGGCCGGCCCTGCCTCCCTTGTGTATCTTGGCACTTGCCTGGTGCGGCTCACGGCCCCAGGCCTGAAGTGAACCAGAGGAGAAGGAGTAGGAAGGCAGGTCTTTCTGCCCGCCCAGCCCGCCTTCCTGCTGCCAGCACCTGGGGGTCTTCCCACGTCTGGCAATGGCTGGGCCCCGGTTGCTCCTTCCTCACTTCTCTCTGCCACAGACGCTAACTGCCCTTGTACTTCCTGGTAGCTGAATGGATGGACATGCGCATTGGCTTTGGGGAGGGAGGGAAAGCACAGGCCCAAACCAAGTGTGTTTGCAAAGGAAGAGCAGTGCTCAGGGGTGAACGCAGGGCTTCCTGCAAGCAAGCAGGCTGGGTTTGGGCTGTGGGGCTCTGGGCACTAAAGCGGGGAGACCCTAGGGGGCAGGGCTGGGGGGCGCCCAGGGTGCAGCTGCAGTGGTGTTCGGTGAAGCTGTGCCTGCTCCCTTTCAACCTTCCCGCTGGGGGCAGTAAAAGGCCAGAGGAAGAAAGGACATTTCCTAATGGCATCAGAGGCCAGACCCGCTGAAGCGCTCGTTTTGCCAGTGGCTGCGCATGCTTCCATGCTTGTTTGTAAACGGGGGCTGGAGGCGGCTGGCGGGAAGGGGACGCTGACACGGCTTTGCGTGAGAGAGTCTCAGGGCCTCGGCCACACGCTCCCCGGCTCCTGCTGGGAGCCGGGTTTCCCCTGCAGGAGGGAGGCCTCCTGGGCGTCCGGGCACAGAGAGCTCTCCCTCGGATTCCCGGTTTTCTTCATTCACATGCTAAATGGAGAACGGGATTCCTCCTTAATCTCATTTTCGTGGGGTACCCTGCTCACCTGAGCCAGTTCCGAGCTGCTGAGGTGGCCGTCACCATCCACATCCAAGTCCTTAAACAGAGATTCCACCAGGAGGCGCTTCTGGGAGGCGGGGTCCCCTCTGCTGCCCCCTTCTGGGCGCGGCTGCAGGCGGGTCTGAACGGCCAGGAGGACGTTCTTCAGGCGGGCATAGTGGGCCAGGGTGCACCGGTCGCCTGGGGAGAGAAGAAGTGGTTACTGCAGGGAGACTCCTCCCTGGAGTGGTGTGAGGACGGCCATCCATTCTGCCGATAAAGAGTGTCTGGGCATTTACTGCGCGCAGTGCGGGGGCCACTGGAGTAGACGGGGTATGTTTGTCCGTCTGCCCGCCAATCCATCCTAAAATATTCACCGAGCACCGAATACATGCTACTTGTGATGCAAATGTGGGCCGGCACCTGCTTTTCCGCCCCACGGAAATCCACTGAGCACCCACTACGTGCCAGGCACAGAGCCCCTGCTGATGGAACGGGGGTCTGCCCCCGGGAACCCTCAGCGGGAGCCCCACGGCGGCGCCAGGAAAGCCGGCCCCAATTCCACTTCGTAATGCTTGCCTTTGCTTTAATCCCACCTTGAAAGGCTGCTTTTGAACACTTGGCCTCACAGATTTGGGAATGTTAGTTAACAAGACCACTAAGCTTAGGTTAATTAGCTGCACTCCCAGAGCTGGGCTGCATCAAAACAAACGTGTACGCAAGTCTGCGACTGAGAAACAAGAGGAAGCTTTACGAAACGACCACGGAGCACATGGCCATCACTCGCAGGCCTGCATCGCAGGCACACGTACTGCGCAGCATCGGGACCACATGGCATTTTGGCACACGGGGCCTGGGATGCGCTACGTCCGACACAGGTGACCTTCCTGGGGGCGGGCCACCAGGAGAAACTCCCCACAAGGCACAGCCTGCAGACTGAGGCTGCCGGGCTGCTGGCCCCCCTTGCTCGCCTCCCTGGGGTGGAGGGCTTCCTGCGCCTGGCTTCGCTGAGTCCTGGTGGGGTCCTCACTGTCCACTCCAGGCGGGTGGCCAACGTGCTGCTGGGAGCAGACTGTCTGGGGCCCGGAGCTCTTGCCCTTAATTCCAAGGCCAGTTTAGGGCACCAGAGAAGGGCTCGGGTTGGGAGAGTCATCATAGAGCAGGGCTGGAGAGCACCAGCTCCAACCCCCTGGGTCTGAGTCCCAGCGCTGCTCTCACCTGGACATGCGCCGTGGCCTGGGTGCCTCCGTGGCCTCACCTGGGGAGTGGGGCGAACACGGCCTCCCACACAAAGGATTAACTGAGACACGCACATCAAGGGCTCCGCATGGGCTTGGAACGGAGTGAGCACTCACGACATGATAGCTGTTCTCCCCTCACCGTCCTCAGGACCACGTCTGCTGAAGAGCGGCGGACAGACGGGGAAGCTGGGTGGTGGGGGAAGGGCCAACAGGCAGTCCGTCTGTCTCTCTCTCCCTGCACAGGTCTGGAGGGCCCGGCCACTCTCTCCTGTGCTTGTTTGTGTTTCTAGATTTTCTTCCAATTTGGGGTCAATTGATTCTTGTCAGAAACAGATGCCTGTTACCATTTCCTCCTGTGTGTTTATTTAGAAAAAAAAATCAATTGCTGTGTTCAATATAATCAAATCTATTTGTTCTCTGGGAGCTCCGCGCTCCGACAGGGACGGCTCCCCGCCCCGCACCACCAAGCCGGCACCCTCTCTGGCCTGGGAGAGTGTCCGTGCTCGGGGCCGTGTGGGGCCAAGTAGGGCCGCCAGTCGGCAAACTGATTCTCAAGTGTGCCGCCCAGGGGAAGACGGGGCAGCCTGCTGGGTTCTTCTTCCTCCCAGGCCTGGATGAAGGTCAGTCTGGCAAAGGGGAAGAACAGTTTTGTCCAGATTTTGCCCCCTCGCCCCAACAGGGTGAAATCTAGTTCTGGCAAATGAATGAGAAGTAGGGAGGCTGTGCTGGAGCCGAGGCAGATGCCTCAGTGTGGCTGCTGAGGGGGTCTGTGGGGAGGGTGTGCGGGGTCTCCGGGGAGCAGGCGTGCGCGGCAGATGGCTGTGGGGCAGAGGCCTGGCTCAGAAGTGCTAGTGGATGATCAGACTCCTGAGAACACCCCACGGCAGGGCCACCTGAAGGATGGGCCAGGACAGGGCAGTTGGGCAGACACCTCCTTCTCGCTGGTCCCCCATATCCCTCGGTGGAGCACAGCGCCCTCTGAGCTGCCTGCTGCCCTGGGCCAGGCGTCCACAGCTAGGCAGCCTCTCCCGCACTGGCAAGCAAAGGGAACCATGGCACCATGGCGGTAGGTCCTGCCTGGTGGGCTGCAGCACGCTCCACCCCAGGCCCCGCCCCTCCTGTCACATTCCTACAGTTCAGTCTGAGTTCACAGGCTTCCTGCGTCTCCACCCTGGCAACTGCCTGGTGCAGGCCTCCTGGCCAGGGAGGTACACACATGTCTAGACATCAGCCTAGAGAAGGAAAGGGTGGGTGACCCCAGGCTCCAGAGTCAGTTCCCTGAGCCCCTGGACTTGCCCCCTGCTGGAGCCCACACCCCCCTGCCCTTCCCTTCAGGCATTCACACAAATTCAAGGCCAGATGGTGCTGGGCGGCATGCTGGGGGACAATGGCGCTTCCAGTCCTGAGCACCCAGGGGCCCGTGGGGGGCAGCTAGCGAGGGAGGGGCCCTCGGGATGAGACCGCAGGAGGAGGGGCATGGGGGAGAAGGAGGCATGGGTACAGCAGGCCAGGCAGCCGGGGTCGCAGGTGCCCATTCTACCCCCTGTTCCCACCTTAAAATGGGGCAAAAATTGCCTCTTCCCACCACACAGGATCGCGGCACGGAAGCAGTGGTTTCCAGCCTTCTCCCTCTCACGGTACACACAGGCTGATCATTACAGTGACTCGGTCACTCTGGACAGCTGTGGCTGTGTTGGCCGTTGTCACTGTTTTATTTGACAGTCTCAGGGAACAGAGGTCAGGGCCCTTGACTGAATAGTCAGGTGTTGCATGTGTTAAAATTCTTGTGGCGCACTGGTTGAAAATTGCTGCATTAAAGGAAACAGAAGAGGACTTTGCCACGTCCGAGCGGTCAGCCAGGCCTGGGGGCTTCTCTAGATAAGTCAGGTCATGACTCACTCATCTTTGTTCTCTTCACTAGTGACCCACACCTGGCACAGGTGGCCGCTATATTGGTGTTCGCAGAAAACAGACAATTTCCTTCCTCTGTCCCACTACTCATGGCTGTTCCTCTGTGGGGCCCCTCACGGAGGGAGGCTGCTGTCCCGGCCACCTGACCCGGACGAGCACCCCGGCAGGCCCTCGCTAGCGCCCAGCCACCTTCCCGCCGGCCTGGGTGACCTCCACATGGCCGTGCCGGCCCGGCCAGCCCTGGGCACCGGCCCGGGCTTCCTGCCAGCACGTGTGTGTGGGGCTCTTCCTGCTGCCAGACCAGGCCTGCTTTGGCGGATAAAATATTGATCAGCCTGCTGCGGAGCCCAGAGTGGGATCCTATTTTCATGTCAGAACTTGGTAATGAACTACATTCATCAAGCCCGTTCTCCATGAGAAAGGTCAGCCGCAGATCTGGCTAAGTTGTTATGACACCTCATTAATCTAGTTCCCTCAATAATTGTCCCTCTTTGAAGATTCTAATGTTCTCCCAACTCCAGCCACACTCCCTCCAGGCGGAGGGAGATTATTGTAGCAAGAGCACAGGCACATCCGCGTTTAATTTTTTGAGTAAAGAGAGATAGGAAGCAGGTAGCAGCCTCTGGAATTAAATGTCCATCAAAGGAACACTTTCTATCACAAAACAAAGGGAAGCAAGGGAGACATTGTGAATGTCCCATCAGCCACGCGTGCCCCTACCAGACGTTGCTTCAAAGGGACTGTCTTCACTCTGTGGCAGGCGAAGCTTCTAGGCCTGGGTCGGTGGGGGGAGGGCTGGGAGCTCTGGAGAGCCAAGGGAAGGGGGGTTTGTATAGTGTGGTCCAGGTGGGAGATGCCACCCAGGTGGAGGGAAGCTCAGATTCTGAAAGTGAGACAAGCCATGAGGTAAAGGCTCCTGGTGGCCCAGGTCCTGGGTACAGGCAGCAGCTGGAGGCAGGTCGGGGGGAGGCTGGAGGCACCTCGCACTGTCGGGAAGGGAGGGTGCTGAGGGTGCCCGGAAAGGGCAGTCTCTGCCTGCCTCTCTCTTGTTCCTGCATTGTCCCTTGCCCCTCCCCCAACATGCCAGCCTCCGCCCAAAGCGCCCCCTCTCGCACTGCCCCAGTTTCTCTGTCGCCATACTCGGCTCAGCCTCCCTACTCATCGCTGCCCATTGCCAGGCTGCTCTGTCGGGCCAGGAGCCCCCATGCCACCCTGGGGCTAGGGCCGAGGTTGGGGCCTTGTCTTGCTGCAGTGGGTCCCCAGCACCTGGCCCAAGTGCTTGCATGTAGAAGGTGCTCGTTAAATGTCTACTGACCGACTATGGAATCCTCAGTGGAGAGAGGCAGCAGGTGGGCTCAGAGAGTGGCTGCAGACCTGCACCGAGGAGGGGACAATCCCAGTTGCCCTGAGCCGCAGTGACCAGGGTCTGGAACTCCTGAGGGGGCTGGGGGCCCACGTTACCCATCATGTCAGCTGCTGGGTGTGGCAGGAATTCTTTGCATACGCATGAAGAAATGTGGCCCCAGGATACACACGTGTGAGCACGGCTTCGCGTGAAAAAACCCTCCCGAGTGGGCCAGCGTGACTCATGTCATTGGAAAAAGAATTCTCTGATGGGAATCTGGCTAAACATGCTTCCTAAAAATTTATTGCCTTGCTGAACCTCTTCCTCCCAGAGTCAAGAAGCTTATGTTAATGGATCCCTGAAATTCTTTTCTGCTCAAATGTTTACCTTACTGAGTAAACCTCCCACTTATCTATCCCCTTCCCATATATCTTTACGACCTAGCTGAAGACCCCTGTTCTGCATATAGTTCATGAACAACCAATCCAATGCAAATGTATCCTAAAACTTCTAATAAAAAGCCCGGCTGAGCTTCGCCCGGGGCCTTTCCAGACACTGAGGGAAAGACCCGTGGCACTGGAACTCCTTTTCCAAATGTGTCTCTGTGTGAGATTCATTCACGCGTTTGGTTGTGGTCCCCCCCCCGGATTTTGCAGGTCAAAATCCGCTTCAGCTGGGGGGAACCATGTGGGAGATGTGGGCGCAGTGGGGCAGCTCCAGAGCACGGTACACGTAGCCATGCTCACTGATGCTCATGCTGCCCTGGGCTGGCCAGGGGGTGTAGATCTTCCCTCCCCCAGCAGGGGCAGCCCAAACCTGCAGAGCAGCCCTGCTGGGGGGTGGTGGCAGGGTGGTGAGGCACATGGGCTGCTGCACTGCTGGGCACTAGGTTGTTGAGAAGTGGCTCCTTCAGCCTCCTCTGCTGGGCGCACGCAGCGCCTCGGCACTGCCTCTGGCATGGAGGATGATGGACGGGACGTTCCTGCCCTCTTGTTCTGCCACTGCTGGGGGGCACAGCCCTGCAGAGACGACAGGCAGGGGCTGGAGGCGCAGCCCAGGTGGGGAGGCTTGATGACGAACTGGCCCACAGCCCAGCTTCAGGAAAGGCCCAGCGCTCTGATTGGTAACCGAGCACAAGCTGCCCCTGGGGCCCTTCTGTGCTCTCAGGAGAGCTTTACACGCAAGCAGAAGTGGGGGAGTGGGCTGGGTGGGGGGACCCCAGGGCCCCTGTGCAGGCCCCACCCCCGATGGCCCCCAGGGGCTGGCAGTTCCCTCACTGGGGCAGCTGTGCACTTTGGGAGTCCCCTGCAACCTCCAGCTTTACTGGACAGGGGCTGCAGGACACAGACCACCGCACGTCATGAAGCAGGCCCTCAGTCACCAGCAGAAGCAATCCCTTCCAGGGGTGGGGGTGGGCTGAGGGGCCTGCGATGAGAAGCGAGGAAGTGCTGGGGTGTGGGCAGCTCGCTTCCCAAGCCACACACAGTTCCAGCCCTTCTTGACCTGGCAGGGGCCCCGTCCCTCCACTCAGATCCTAAGACCCTCCTGCGGGAGAGCCCTCAGAGAGCCCGAGGGAGGGACGGGATGTGCCCAGGGCCCACCAGGCCTGCTTAGGGGTAGGCTCCCACTGACCCCACATGGACATTGACGTCCCTGGTCCCCACACTGTGCACAGCGCCCAGAGAAGCGATGTCACCTGCCCCTTGACAAAGCTGCGATCTTTACCACCAAAACAAAAACTTGGCCCAGTCGTCTGGTGCCGACGTCACAGCTGAATGTGGTGTGACACGCGGGTCTCGCTTGCAATGTGTCATTCTGAGGCTATTTTGAAACCGCTAAGTTGTGCAAAGAGCAAAGAGCGTTTTCCTCCCAGATCTAATTTATGAGCTGCCGTACGTTTGCTGAAGTTCAGCTTCAGAGGAACAGATGTCCGACTTGATGTAAATTCGGGGACATTAACAATACTTCTGCTGCCATGTTCTGGGAAAATGCAATTAACAATAAATGCCGAAACCAATGAGTCCATCTTTAAAATACATTTTCCCTCCCATGATATAGTTTCACTGATAGTGTTGGCCAAGCCACAAGATTCTGAAAATTCCAGGAGTGGTTAAGCGCACATCCTATGGGCTCTTCACAATCCCCAAACAAACGCAAACAGAGGTGCTTGAGGTTACGCCGCGTGGTGACCCCTGGCTGGATGTTTCCAGGACCGGGGGCTTCTGAGCAGATGGGTTACTGCTGCCCACACTCAGGGCCATGGGGTGGTGTTCATGCAGTGGCCTATGCTGTAGCCACTGGCCAGTCCCATTAGCTGCCAGAAAGTCGGCCTGCAGATTTTGCTCCCAGGTACTCCCTTCCCGAAAATCCCTGTCTTCAAATCTGACTCTCCTGCTGAGACCCAGCTTCCAGGAATGGCTTCCATTCACTCAAAGCCAACACTCTGGCCCCTTGGCCCCAGAAGCACTGAGGGGCTCGCCTTTGTCCCCAACCTGTCACCTCCAAACACTGTGCCCCAGGGCCTTTGCATCTCCTGCATGACAGTCTTCACTCTTAAAGAGCCCAGCCGTGGAGACCCTTGGTGGACACTGTCCTGGGCTACAGGGGCACTGGTCAGCCACTGCCTGCCCACAGCTTTGGAGATGCTCAGCCACCTCCTGCCCCTTCAGTCACTCAGAGCTCCGCCCGCCTGGATCCCCTCCTCACCCACTAGTCCCAACCCCAGAATGGCAGTGAGCTCACTGCACTCATTAGTGTGTCCTCATCTGCTCAGATGCCCAGGGGGCCTAGCATCGGGCTGGCCAACTGTCCTTGGCCAGTGCCCTCTGCTCTTTTCTCTGGAAGGTCCTATTTGTCATCCCATCTGCTTTTGAATGTTCTGGGTTCTTAAAGGTACAGAACCCACTTTGGGCCCACACAGAGAATCTGCCCATCTGAGACTCCACATGACCTACGACTCTGCCTGGGCCCAGCACACAGGCCACACTGACCACTGACCTCTGACCTCGTGCCTCCTTCCGCAGCTGCTGCACCAGAGCCCGTCAAGCCTGCATGAAAACAGCTACCTTCACTTGCTCCTGAATTCGCAGCGAACCCTCATCTCCATTTCACCCCAGCATCAGGTAATTTAAATGGACACAACCACCCAGACCTTTGTGCCATGAATGGCACATTTGCTCATGAGTGCCTGGCTCCAGGGCAGCTGCCACACGCCTGCTATTTGACATTTACTATCCTCTCTCCTACTCCTCTTAGAGAAAGCAACGTCGGCTGTGTTCCTGGGCCAGGGGCCCATGGACATGCTTTATAGCTGACTGGCCCTCTATTACACGGTCCCAGAGTGAAGGTGTGATCTTTGAAGACTGAATAAATGCTAAAGCCCTCTGTGCACACCCCACTGAGGAGGGAGGAGCCCCCATGCTGGCACCCCTGGAGCAGGACCCACCTCTGTCCCCCTTTCTCCAGAACAGCGCTCTTCCCAGAACACCCCTGAATGGCCAGCAGGCAAGGAAACCCCGGGGCCAGGGAGGATTCTGAGTCCATGCCTCACCTGCCTGGTGTGGCCTGCGGTGTTTTTCTATCCTCGGTGTTGGTCAAGGTGTTTGCTCAGAGAAGGTGATCTTCAGCTTCTGGGCCAAGCCCAGGAGGCTTTTTTTTTTTTTTTTGACAGATCCTGCCTCAGGTTTATCTGTACAAATAGCACAGGAAGACACCAGCCCCACGCAGTCAGCAGGCCAGGGGTCACACCTGTCCTTCTGTCTTCACATTGGCAGATAGACGCTTCTGTTCTAGAGACTTTGTGGGTGCCTGGGCACCTTTGGGAGCTGGCACTGCAGCCCGGGACTGTGTTTGAGCCTTGGCCTTGGCCTTTGACTGGCAGAACCTGAGACCTTTGGTGACGCGGGCATGAGCATTGTCAGTGGGAATCAGGCTTTTCGTGGGATTGCAAGGAAGGCGTTCCAGGGCCCACATGGGAGGTGTGGTAAGATTTATTTGGTGCTCAAAGGAAAATCCAAGCAGTATCTTTTTTGGGTTCTGAATGTCCCATCTCTGGCAGTCTCACCACGGAAAAAGTCCAACCATGTTCTCAGCAAGATCAAAACAAAGGCCAGGGTCCAGACTTTCTGCTTCATATTAAAGCTTCGGCCTTCGGAGCCCACACCATCTGCGGCAGCCCAGTAGCTGCTAGACCCACATGGCTGCATGCTCCCAGGTGAGAGAGTGTGCGAATGAACGGGGTGAGTGCGGGTCATGGAGGGAGGGAGAAAGGGGGTGGGGGGAGAGAGAGAGAGAGACAGGGAGAGTGCTTCTTTGTTAAACTGGGTTTATATTACCCTGGGCTTGGGAAGAACCAGGAGCTTTTTCAAAATAACCAATCAACTTCCCAAGCTTTTGATAGGCCCACCCCCTAGTTAGACTGACAGGCCTCTACGGTCAGGCACCGCCCCTGGCTCCCCTTAACAATCGCTACTGGACGGGGAGTGTTATTCCCCTTGGTGGAGAAATGCTATAGTCCCCTGGAGTGTGTGAAGCTGTAGCTTCCTGGCTAAGCAAACAGGCTTACACTCTCCAGTTTATTAAGCGCATCGTCTAATTCCCTCTGTTTCCTTCCTCATTAATAATTAGCTAACTATCCGTAGTAATATGAGCACAATTGCCAAGCTTGGGGTGAGTGATATAGGCAAGTTGATTGAACTTGCGGCTGCCGCCCTCTGGGGTCTTAGACTGAGCCTCCTTGGGCTTTACAAGGCCCCCGATAGCCACAGCACACACACTTACGGCCTTGGAGCTGCCAGCCTGCGTCCTCTTCAAGAGAACTACTTGAACAGAGGTTTTTAGACCTGATATGACTCAGAGACATTTCCTGAGGTTTGAAGATTTACCTTAACCTCTCTGGCTGGTATGACTGACAGTAAACCCCAGGTCAAAAAAAAAAAAAAATTCACACCAGCTCTGAAGGAAAACCACAGTGTTTAGGGCAGAGTCTCGGGGCACCGCTGGTGCCAGAGCTGCAGGAGGAGAATGGGAGGCGCTGCTTCTGGGGTTGTTCACGCTGGACTCGACACAATGTGGACAGGCCACGGGAGGAGCCCAGAGACTCTTGTCTCTGTGACAGTCAGCCCTGGATGGGCGACGGCATCTGAGAGGCCAGCAGGCTGCGGTGGTCCTGAGGCAGGACAGAAAGAAGTCAGGGGAAAATCCTGGCAAGCGGAGTGAGGAAGTAGGAGCTCACATCCTCTCACACAGTCTAGTTATCACTAGATTCACACACTGGGAAATCCTGGCTCTGTCTTTGCTCCCCTTGCATGTAAGTTCTTGGATCCCAAGAATGCTTACAGGGGTGTCCGACCTTTTGGCGTCCCTGGGTCACAGCAGAAGAAGAAGAGTTGTCTTGGGCTACACATTAAATACACAAACCCTAATGAAAACTGATGAGCATAAAAAAGGTTTTAGGTAAATTTACAATTTTGTGTCGGGTCATATTCATAGCCATCCTGGTCCAATATGCAGCCCGTGGGCCGGGGTCCAGGACCCACAGGAAATGGGAGTGACAGAGACCCTCCAGGACTATCCTAAGGAGAATGTATGCAGCCTTGAGGAGCAGGAGGGCGGGGACCTGGGGACAGACAGGTGGGGCCCATGGGACACGGCTTGAGTGAGGAGGCTCTTCAGACCTGAGAGACCCCTGAGGCCAGCCTGCCTGTGTCACATGATTAGCATGCTTTGCCTCGGGCTAGAGAATGTTTACCTGTCTTCTTTTGGGCTTTGAAAAGGTGGTTCGAAATTTCATAAAGAACTTTCCATGGGGAAGGCCAAAAACTGCCACTTGATGCTAATGGCCCCTAAGAAAAACAGGAATCATCAATTAAGTAAGGCGATCATACTTCCATGTGGCTTTGCGGTTTTCCCAGTAGATGTGGCCTGTCTTGATGCATCCTGGGAAGATTTTCAAGAGTGTGGGGTGAGACACTCTTTCACTGCTTTTGAGGGTGGGTACAGAGGATGCTGGATAAAAAGTCTTTACACACTTAGACACATGCACACCCAGCTGACGATTTGAGTGTGCAGCCCCGTGACACTAGTCCTGTGCCAGCCTTGTCCCCCTGCCTCATTGGCCTCTCAGAGATGCCTACCCAGCCCAGCCAGCACACGTTACAGGCACAGCCCCCAGGAGCAGGGGTGAGGCTTTGGCATGGGCTGCAGACTCCATGATTCATTGTTCCACTTACTCGTGCATTCATTGGCTGTTCCTTGTACGTGCCCCGAGGATCAAACCTGCGACCTTGGCGCCGTCAGGACGAGGATCTACCTGGTCAGGGCTGCACTTAACTTTCAACGTTAACTGCCCTGTGGGGCTAATTCCCTTTCCAGTGCGTGGCGCACGTCTGCGGGATGGCAGGAACCGCGGGGCCTGGAGGGTGCGCGCACCCTCTGCAGTTGCTGTACCCAGCACGCCCACGAGGGGTACTCCGCCTACTTGGGGATAAACTAATTGATCCCAAGCAACCTGACTGACACTGAAGGAGAAGAGGGAGATCATTTATACCCGTCCTGACGTCTGGCTTGGCAGGGGTGGCAACCGTGCAGCTCATCCCTGCTCTGTGAATCCACGAGCACGTGAATACCGCCAGGCTGACTGTAACTCTGGACCTCATATTGAATGAAGAGGGGCACGAGGGGAGGAGCTCTGGACCTGGGGGCGTGGCCAAGGGGCACAGCCAGCCAGCCCTGAGAGTCCCCTGCAACTAATTTGTGTATACACTCTTTAGCTTTTAAAAGGGGACTCGGTAGATCTGGCGGTGGCTGGCTCTGTGGGATTAATTTGGGGGCATTAACATGGACTTGGAGCCCACCGCACCTTGAAGGAGTGGATCTGGGTCCACTTATCTGGGTCGCAGCCACCTGAGCAAATGGCCGTGATTATGGCTTTTAAGTAACTTAGTAGAATTAATGGGTCGCAGAAAATAGAGTGGGACTAAAAGTAAATCTAAAATGGGGAAGACTGCTGGCTTGAAAGCGGGGCTGCTGTGCAGAAAGACCAGCAGAAATCACGTTTAAAATGGCGCCACGGTCTCAGGACGGTCTTCTCCGGGCTCGGGTGTCTGAGTTTCTCACTGATGGGGTGAGGGGAGCACCGCTCAGTGCACAAAAGTGTGGGGACTGGAGTCAGCTTTCTTACTGGGGTAACATTGGTTAATAAAATTACATAGGTTTCAAGTGTGTACGTCTATAATACATCACCCGTACACTGTGTTGTGTGCTCACCACCCAAAGTCAAGTCTCCCATCACCATTTATCCCCACTCTACCCTCTTCTAGCTCGCCCCACCCCTTTCCCTCTGGTAACCCCATGCTGTCATCTGTGTCTATGAGGGTTTTTTTTTTTTTTTTTGCTTAATCCCTTCAGCTATTTCACTCAGGCCCCTAGTCCGTCCCCCCGCACCCTCACCCCCCGTCAGTCTGTTCTCTATATCTATGACTCTATTTCTATTTTATTTGATGGTTTATTTTGTTCGTTATGAGCCAGGAGACAGCATAGGAAGAACTCTGAGACTGCAATGTTGTAACTGGCCAGCATCTAGCATCCTGATTGCCAGGAAACGCCTTTTACCAATTAGGTAGAATAAATAGTAAACTGAGGCAGGGAGGAGGAAGGAGACAGGTCTCACGTGCTAACTCAGCAGTCCTGAGCCTGGTCTGATAATATTGCTGCCAGGTGTTCCAACATTACATGAAACACTACGTTAGCAAGAAAGAAGGGAAATCCTTGAAATTCTGTGTAGTGTTTCCAGTATCTGGGACAGAAAGCCTTGAAACTGTGCTTTCGTCCCAGGGCCTGGGATGCAGGAGAGGGTCCATGGTGCCCAAAGAAGGAGCCCATGAAACAACTTTGGTTAATTGCCTACCTCTGGTCACTGTCTGTTTTACAAGGGAGTCCCTGATGCTTACAGAAGAGCCTGTAAATAACTTTGGAAAGAGCCCCAATTTTAATTAACTGCCCCCTGTCGCGTATTTGTTTTGCAACAAGATGAACAAATGGGGTCTGGAGAAAGATAAGGATTTGGGCTAAGAGACCCCCACACGTACCTAAGTCTGGGTAGTCACATTCCCCCAGGAAAGCTGGCCCCACATTTACCCACCAATCAGTATGTAACTTTTTTTTCTCCTATCCCACCAACGATATAAGTCCTCAGAACAAAGGGCTCTCTCTTTCTCTCTCAGGGGCTCGGGGCGCTCTTGGCTCTTGGGCCTCTGGCCACCCTGGGGCTCGCCACCCTGGTTGAAGAGCGAGCTGAAGCTGCTCGCTCTTTTGCCGCCCTGCTTTGCCCTGTAACTTTGCCTTTCACCCCCCACTCTACCCAATCCCGTTTTCTTCCATGGGAATGGGTCACTAATAAACTGATTGTACGCTAATAGCTTTGCTGATCTATAGTTCTTTACATGCGTCAGCAAGAAGAACCAGGTCTCTCCCGTCAACAGTTAGATTCCACATATGTGTGAGATCATGTGGTTATTGGTCTTTCTCTGACTTCTTTCACTTAGCATCATGCTCCCCAGGTCCATCCACGCTGTTGCAAAGGGTGAGATTTCCTTCTTTTTAATGGCCAAGTAGTGTCCCACTGTGTAAATGTACCACAGCTTTTTTTATCCACTCATCTACAGTGGGCACTTGGGCTGCTTCCAGATCTTGGCGGTTGTAAAATCCCTTTTTCTCACTTTACCGTTCCCTCACATGTGGTCCCGGGCCGGGCCGGAGGCTGGCGGGTCTGCCTCCCTGGCGCACTCTCGTTCGGAACCTGTGAATGCGCGGAGCCCGCCTGTGTGCTGGAGACTCAGGTCTCTCCTCCCTGAGCCGCGTCTCCTCATCTGTGCAAGGGACTGATGGCCTCTGTCCCCAGGCTCGTTGTCAGAGTCACTGGCCCAGGATGGCGCCTCACCTGGCACAGAGCGGGGGCACTCTGGACAGCAGGGAAATGCTCTTTGCATTCTAATCGGTCAGATTCCCAAGACCTCTGGGGTGGGGGGTGACCGTTGGTCCGTGGAAGGTTCTGGGAGTTCAATCCCTTTCCAGAGGAAACCCCACCGGGGCCTTGACCCCAGGGCCCAGGATAAACGTCTCTCTCCCTGGTGGCACTGGGTGGGGGGCACCCATGAATGACTGTAATGGAAATATAAATCGTTCTACTTCAAAGCGGGCACGTTCATATTTTGCAGTTATAAACCTGGCCTCTGCACACTGCAGACAAACGTCTCAGCCCCACACGACATTTCCCAGTCTCTCTAAAGGCACCAGGAGAAGGCAGTCGAACCATAAAAGAAATGTAAAAGTACAGTTGCAGATGAGCCTAAAACTCATTTCTTTGAAGCTTAATCGATAGGAAAAGCTTCTGGCCCCAGAGAACTTAAAGGCCCATCACGCGGCTATTTAATGAAGCGTCTCTGTATCGTTGACCACACTAAACTGGAAATCATTATACGGTAATTGCAAATACATTAATACAATGACGATGTGGGTTTGCTCATGACATAAAAAAGGAATAAAATAATTCACTTAGATAACTTAGCCCGAATTGTAGTCCGCCCCTGAGACAGATGGAAGCAAACGAGGGTCGTGAGGGTCTCAGTCTCATCAGGGGTCTTGAGATGGGGCCCCGGCCTCTCCTCTGAAAAACACTTGGACGCATAGCCAGGCTCCAGAACCATGCATGAGGCAAGCTGTGTGAACTTGGAGGTCCTCTGAAGTTCCCGTCCAGGGGCCACCAGCCCATCCATGCTCCCGGCACACAGCCAGGCCTCTGATGGCAGCGCCCCCTGGACAGCCGCTCCAGCCGTGACCTCTGTGCTGCACGACTGGAGGAGACAGTGAAACAGGTGTGCAGGAAGTCCACTGTACCTGCCCAGGCCACAGACAAGGCCAGGGTGACTGTCCTTGATCATGGGCAGGCTTCCTACCATGCTCAGCCCCGGCTCTCACAGCTGGCACACCAAGGTGCTCGGCACCTCTCCTAGCACTTCACTCACCTGTGGTCGTGGGACTCCCCCCCAAGCCAATGTGTGAGAGTGTGTATGAGCGTGTATGAATGTGTATGTCTGAGTGCATGTGCATGAGTGTTTGTGCATGAGTGATTGTGTGCCTGTGTGAATGCATGTGCATGAGTGCAAATATGTGAGAGTGTGCCAATGTGTGTGCATGAGTGTGAATGTGGGAGTGTGTACCTGTGTGTAAATGTGTGCATGAGTGTCAATGTGTGAGACTGTGTACCTGTGTGTGCCTGAGTGTGAATGTGGGAGAGTGTGTGCCTGTGTGTGAGTGCATTTGCATGAGTGTGAATGTGTGGGTGTGTGCCTGTGTGTGCATGAGTGTGAATGTGGGAGAGTGTGTGTGCCTGTGGCAGAGCAGGGCTGAAACAAGCAGCATGCAGGCCTCTCAGGGAGGAAACCTCCTGCCTGTCTCCTGTGCTTACCTGCAGGTGGGGCACTCAGCTACAGATACCGGTGCATGAACCCCAGATCCTGTCACCTCTGCACCATCACCCTGTGCCCTGCTCCCTGCTCGTCCATATGCCCCTGTCCTCTCAGGCCTGCCACAAAGCAGTCTTCCTCCAGGAAACTGTAGATATGAACACTTGCAAGCTGTGTGATCTCAGGTAAATCACTTAACCTCTCTGAACCCTATCCATGAAGCAAGAACAATAAGGGAGCCTACCTATCTTACTGACCTATTTGAGGTCTCCAGTGCATTATGATCTACCCCGGGCCCCAGGCCCCTGCACCAAGGGTGCAGGCCTTGCACCGGGTATATGGGAATGCGTAGTACCTGCTCCAGCACCATCCCTCAAGTACCTATGGCTTCCTGTGTGACCTCCCCAGGACCTGAGTCACCTAATCTCTGGCTCTGGCAGTTTGCATAGCACTCTGACAGAGGGCTGCCCCTAGGACTCCCAGGAATTGACAGGGAACTGGGACCAGGTGACAAGTGGGCAGGGAGGAGGGCTGGCAAGGACTGTTCAGGGGAAGGCAGATTTGAAGAGTCTCTGGGAGCATCATTCGGAGCTCGGGGAGTGGCGGGCTTGGAACCCTGCATGGCCAGGGGCAGGAGGCGGACTTCGGGGAGAGGCCTGGGTGGGTCAGAGGGTGCGGAGAACGGGCGGGAGCAAAGACAGCTGGGAATTAGAGAGCACAGAGAGCAAGAAGGCGCCCTTGCTCAAAGCAAAGCACATCGACGAGAAACATGTGGAAACCCTGTGAAACTCTTCCCCGCAGGAGCAGACGGGTTTGTCTTCCACGTAGACACCTCAGCGAGGTGGCAGGCTGTCGACTTGCTGCATTTTTACTCCAAACACGGGGGAAGGAGAAACATTTGGAGCCGGCTTCTGCCTGTTGGCTCTGACGGGACTGTGTCTCTGGGTCCCGGCAGGCGGGAACACCCCAACCAGGAGCCGCCCACGGGTCTCTACTCTGCTGCGGGTGCCCGCTGACCACCACGGGGCCTCGGCGCTTCCACGACACGCACATGCACCCTCACACGCACATGCACCCTCACACGCACACGCACGCTCACAGAATGAGAAGGTGGCAGCAGTGCAGAGATGACATGTGCACCCGGGGCAGGTGGGGAGGGGGCTGGGGGTGTCTGCTCTCCTGCAGCCTTGACCTGGAGAGCAGGCAGAAGAGGTGAGACGTTAGGTAGGGCTGCTTGGGGCCAGGGCCGGGGCAGCTGATGGGGCAGCTCAGACCTGTCACCGGACAGACATCAGCCCGCTCGGGTCCTCGGAGACCTGCGCGTGGGTCTCAGTGTGGTCCCTCCCGAACGAACGGTGTCCGAGGGCTCATTCCCTTTGCCCACAGAGGGAAGCATTCTTTGTGCTGAGCTGGATCTGTTGGTAGTCGGGGTACTCTCCCCTCACGCCCCAAAGAGAGAAGGGTCCGAGCCCAGGCCTATGAGTCTCACCCTATGCTGTCCTGGGGCTCACTTAGTTGTAAAATTATACAGAGCTCAAGAAACCAGGAAAATGTCCATTAAATTCAGTTACATAGGCCTCTCCCTTATCCATGGGGGAGACACCCCAAGACCCCCAGTGGGTGCCTGCAGCTGCAGATGGTGCTCCTGAAGATGCGGGACCCTGCCTGCTCCCGGTCCTCTCGAGCAAGGGGAGTGGCTTCCTGCAAGCCCTGCAAAAGCCTGGTGCCTGCCGTCCTCCTACTGCCTGGGGGCGGCGGGGGGCTCCTTTCTTCTGCGGAGGAGCAGGCCAGGGAGCACCCCGACAGCTGTTAAGATGAAAGCTGCCCTTGTCACAGGGGTCATTACTATGCATTATAATAGAGGCTCAGGCCCCCCTTCCCAGAAAAATCCATTTTATTTCAATCAGCAAGAAGCAACGCAGGGCAGAGATTTCCTTAGCGATGCTGGAACGAGAAGAGAAAGTATCTGGACCTGCCCTCCGAGTCCTCAGGGAGGAGGGCGGAGCGTTGAGGCCGGCTCTGGCGGCTGACACAGGGCTGGCCGCTCAGGGCTGGGCGCACGAAGGCTGTGCGAGGCTGCTCAGCACCTGGGCTCCTGGGCGGCCAGAGGTTGGCCCAGGGCCACCCACCGCCCTGGCCCGGGAACATGCGAGGAGCTCTGGAGCTTCACAGAATGTGGAATACAGGCGACTTTTCAAAATATTGTGGCATCCTTCTCAATACTGCGATCTGACAATCTCAGATCTTCTAAAATCACGTGTCAAAAATACTTTTTGGTCAAACTGCTTAGCACATTTGAGTGAAGGCTGTCTGACCTACAGTTGAAACATAAAGTTTTAATTCTTGGGGGCTGCAGTTTGGTGACGTTTATTTTGTAGAGTTCAAGGCAGTAAGAGACATTTTTATTAATGGTGCACTTCCCATTTCCTGGGTTTCTATTTACTCTGCAAGACCTAATTCCATTGTCATTCCGAGAGCAATGCGGCTTGAATTCAATTGCTAGATCGTCAGTTTCCTACAGCAACTTCCATTTAGCCCAGACCAGAATCTCAGTGGGTGGTAATAACTATCAAAGCACAGGACGACGAGAGAAGCAAAGTAAAACCCCCCATCAAATACAATGATTGATCAACACGGAACTGCCTTTATCATCTCTATGCTAATTCCCGGTGCATACATTCATATTGACAATTTCGCTACATAAATACATTGACATTTGCAGCTGAGAAAATATATTGAGCAATTTGAGATTGCAATCTTCGGAGAACAGTAAAAGACGAGGAGCAGTAAAGGCTGTGGATTCTTACAAGCACGAGGCAGCCTGCGAGAAAGTTGGGTAGAAACTCTTCAGATGTTTAATGCGGCCCCCCAAAGCTTTGAAAGCCAAAGATGCACACCAGAAAACAAAAAAGCAAAACTTTAAATAATGCATGAAGATCAATTAGGCAGGACTTTCTGCTAAGATGTCAGTGTAGGTAAACGCGGTTCTCACACCCCCCCACACCCACGTGGAAATTAGGACCATCATTCAGAACCGTCGCGATCGAGCTGAATAGAAGTCCTACAACTAGGGAATTAAAGAAGCCCCATCGAGGCTGGTAGAAGGGGTGGAGACGCGGAACGGACTGGCCCCACAGCCATAGGTGGAGGAGCGAGGGTCCCAGCGCCCCCACACCAGGCTCCCAGCCCAGGGGTCCAGGGCCAGGAGGAAAAACCCCCGGAACTCCAGCTGTAAAACCAGTGGGGACTGAGGCCGAGCGAGACAGAAGACTCCTGGAGTCCCAGGCAGCAACTTCCTCTCAAAGGGCCCCCACACTCGCTCGCTCTGAGCTCCAGGGCTGGGACAGCAGCTCAACAGGCACCAGGGAGGAACTGAATTGACTGGCGTCAGGGTGAGGGCTGGGGGAGGCAGCTTTTTCCAGATGAAAGTGCTGGAAGAGGCCACTGTTCCTTTTCTGAGATGCCCCCCACACCCCCAGAAAGCTGGCAGGCGGGCACCATATCTGAGTCTCCATCAAAGTGGCTCACACTGTTCACCTACCCTGGGGATTCCCTGAGGCCCTGCCCCACCCCACTTGCAGGCCCACCCAAGCTATTCCCAATGGCTTCTCTACACAAATGGCCTCTCCTGCTCCAGGGTTTGGACTTTTCCTAAAACCCCTCAGACAAGTGGCTTCTGGCCTCTGCACACCCCATACCTCTTGCTAAGGGGCCCCCAGCTGGCACCAGCAGCAGCTGGCCTTGGTTCACAGCTTGGTTTCTCCTTTTACCTCCAATCCCTTCTGCAGATTGCTCTGTAGCTCATGCTGGGTGACTTCAGGCAGGGCACAGGCGGTCTGTGACCTTGCACCTCCCGGGAGGCCCCTGAGCCAGTGCACCTGGTGGACAGCTTCAGACCATGCTAGATTACAACCCCACCAAGTCCCTAAGTGACACCCTCAAGGGGCAGACTTGGAGAGCACCAAAGCCCCACTGAAGCCAGTCCTGCTCTGTGGGTCAGCCCCTGCTCAGCAGCTCTGCCATTTCAGTTGCAGCTGGTCCTCACAGCTGATCGGCCTGGGGCTCAGTCCCTCCTAGTGAAGCACCAACAGCCATCCAGGCTCAGCTACAACAGGCCAGCGCACACAGCCCGCACAGGGCACACCCGGGGCACCAGCTCGGGTGACAGGGAGGCCAGGCCACTGGGCCCTATGCAAGGACCTTAGTGAGAACTTCTGCAGCATGAAAAAGGGCCCAGGAACCACAAAAAAGAGCCAGTCAGACATGAAGGTACACTAGTTGAAATAAAAAATAATTTGCAGGGAATCAACAGTAGAGCATATGAAGCCGAGAATCAAATCAACAATTTGGAATATAAGGAAGCAAAAAACACCCAATCAGAACAGCAAAAAGAATCCAAAAAAGTGAAGATAGTATAAGGAGCCTCCAGGACAACTTCAAGTATACCAACATTTGCATCAAGGGGGTGCCAGAAGGAGAAGAGGGAGAGCAAGAAATTGAAAACCTATTTGAAAAAAATAATGATAGAAAACTTCCCTAACGTGGTGAAGGTAATAGACATAGAAGTCCAGAAAGCACAGAGAGTCCCAAACAAGATGAAATCAAAGAGGTCCACAAAAAGACATATCATCATTAAAATGGCAAAGGTTACAGACAAATAGCGAATCGTAAAAGCGGCAAGAGAAAAGCAGTTAGTTTCCTACAGGGGAGCTCTTATAAGACTGTCAGCTCTTTCTCAACAGATACTTTGCAGGCCAGAGGGGTTGGCAAGACATATTCAAAGTGATGAAAAGCAAGGACCTACAACCAAGATTATTCTACCCAGTAAAGCTATCATTTAGACTCGAAGGACAGATAAAGAGCTTCCCAGACAGGGAAAAGCTAAAGGAGTTCATCACCACCAAGCAGTATTAAATGAAATGCTAAAGGGTCTTCTTTAAGAAGAAGAAAGAAAAGAAGATAACAAATGTAGACAATAAAATGGCAAACACTACATATCTATTGACAATTGAATCTAAAAAATAAATAAAATAAATTAACAGGCAGTGCAGAAACAGACTCCTAAACACAGAGAACATGTGGGTGGTTGCTAGACGGGAGGGGTGGGGAGGGAGGGTGAGAAAGGTGATGGGATTGGGAAGCACGACAGGTTGTTACCGAAGAATCATGGGGATGTAAAGTGCGGCACAGGGAATACAGTCAGTGATGTTCTCCTAACTGTGTGTGGGGTCAGATGGAAATGAGGTTTATTGAGATGATCGCTTAGTAAGTTATATAAATGTCTACCCACTGGGGTGTACCTGAAACTAATATAATGTTGGATGTCAACTGTAATTAAAAGGTAAAAAATGATTTAAAAATTAATAAATAACACATAAAATAAAATGAAAAAATCAATTAGGCAGTCTTTCTTGGTCGAAGAAATCCAATCCCCGATCCTTCCCTGTTTCTTCTCACTTAAATGATCTATAACATTAATTTTACCTTGTTACATTCTGGAACTATAGGTAATAAGTGTGGGTTTCTATTCATTGACTCTCAAAGTGAAAATGAATTAAGAGCATTAGCCACATTCCGAGACATACCCTAACCGCCGCAGAGAGACATGGTGCAGCCGCAGGCAGGGGAGGGGAGGCTGCTCCGGGCCTCTCAGCTGAATGGCTCTCCTGCTTCACCTTCCTTCCTTCCGTTACTCAGCATTGTGACATAGTTTACTTTGCTTACTGTTCGACTTCACCTTTCTTGCTTAGTGATTTGCTTTTCCCAGAATTTTTAATGCCTTTAAAGCATAATTAGAAGAGTGCTTTTCTTTTTTAAAAGATTTCTTATTTATTCATGTTTAGAGAGAGGGGAAGAGAAGGAGAAAGAGAGGGACAGAAATATCAATGTATGACTCTTGCACACTCCCAGCTGGGGACCTGGCCCACAACCCAGGCATGTGCCCCGACTGGGAATCCAACCAGCGACCCTTTGGTTTGCAGCCCGTGCTCCATTCACTGAGCCACACCAGCCGGGGCAAAGACTTCTTTCATCTTTTGTCATATCGCTAGAGTCTTACTGCTTGTTAACCTGAATTTTGTAAGAAATGAAATCCACTTTCTTCTCCAGGACTTCCTTCTCAGACCCTTCTGGCTCCTCGTCTGACGTGAATGGAGCCCTCCCAGTTTCCTACCCCATTGCCCCACCTGTCCTCCTGGGATTCTCTCATCACCCACCTGAGTTAGTTCTGCTGTGTCTTTGACCAGCTCAGCTCTTTTTTTTTTTAATCTTCTTCAATTATTTTTTTTTACTTATTGATTTGAGAGAGAGAGACATTCATTGGTTGATTCTTGTATGCTCCCTGACCGGGGATTGAACCCACAACCTTGGCGTACAGGGAAGACACTCAAACCAACTGAGCTACCTGGCCAGAGCTCAGCTCTTCTTTTTTAGATTCCTTTTGTGTTTAACTGGGTTACACCTGTTTTTTTTTGTTGTTGTTTCATTTTGTTTTTGCCAGAAACAAGGTAATTTTCTGTGCCCTTGCATATCTAAAAATGCCTTTGTCTGAAATGGAATTCTAGATATAAAACTGTTTTCTTTTAGAAATTTGAAGGCAATTACTTCACTTCCTGCCCGTGTCGATACCGCCCACCTGAGAACAATGATTCCGGGCTCTTTGTGGGTCTGGAACCTGTCTTTTCGGTCTGAAAGCTCCTCTAATCTTCTCTTTATCCTCGACGTTCTGAAATTTCAAGAGGACATGCAGCTGTAGATCTGTTTTCATCCCCGCTCAGTCCTCAGCGAGCCTGCCATCGGAGGGTCTGTGTCTCGCGTCAGCTCTGGCCAGTCTTCTTCTGTCGCTGCTTTGGAACGTCTTCCCGGCGGATGTCTGCGTCCCCTGTTTTGGACTGGCCGCGTCTGGGTGGATGTGCGCTGAGGCCGCTAGATTGAGCCTGCGCCTGGCGCCTGGCGCCTTCTCCATCTCTTTTTAAATCGATATGACAAGATTCTGCAACTTTTTCTCGAACTCCTATTGAACTTTAACTTTTAGTCATTTATTTTTAACTTCCAAGAAATCTTTCTTGCTCTATTCTTCTTTTCATACCAACTTTTTCTTATCTTATGGAAATGTTATCTTCTCAAGTCTCTCTGAGAGCTTTTAGTAGAATAAGTTTTTTTATTTTGTTCCATATCCTCCAGGGTTACTTATTCTTTTTGTTCATCTTGCTACTTCTTTTATGCTCTTGATTTTCTCCACATGTCTCACAATCCCTGATCCCTGATGAACACAGATGCTAAAATCCTGAACAAAATATTAGCTGAATACAGCAATGCATCAAAAAGATCATACACCACCATCAAAGGGGATTTATTCTGGGAATGCAAGGTTGGTTCACATTCACAAATCAATAAATGTGATTTACCACATAAACAAAATGAAGGATAAAAACCATATGATCATATCAATAGATGCAGAACAAGCTTTTGATAAAATCCAGCTCCCATTTATGATAAAAACTCTCAGCAAAGTGGGAACAGAGGGAACATACCTGAACATAATAAAGGCCACATATGACAAACCCACTGCCATCATCACACTCAGTGGGCAAACACTAAAAGTGTTTCCCTTAAGATCAGGAACAAGACAGGGGTGTCTACTTTTACCACTTATTCGACATAGTACTGGAGGTCCTAGCCACAGCAATCAGACAAGAAGAAGAAATAAAAGGCATCCCAATTGGAAAGGAAGCAGTAAAACTGTCTTTATTTGCAGATGACATGATACTGTACATAGACGACCCCAAAGGTACCACCAAGAAACTAGTAGAACTGATAAATGAATTCAGCAAAGTAGTAGGATACAAAATTAATATCCAGAAATCAGTTGCATTTTTATATGCCAATAATAAACTAACAGAAAGGGAAATTTAGAAAACAACCCCATTCACAATTGCTTCAAAAAGAATAAATACCTAGGAATAAACCGAGGATGTAAAAGACTGTACTCAGAAAATTGTCAGAAACAGAAGAAATAGAAGAAGATACAAATAAGCAGAAGCACATACTGTGTTCATGGATGGGAAGAATTAATGTCATTAAAATGTCCATACTACCCAAAGCAATCTATAGATTCAACACAATTCCTATCAAGATTCCAATGACGGAGTTCACAGACCTAGAACAAATATTTCAAAAATTTATATGGGGCCCTGGCTGGTGTAGCTTAAGGGTCACTGGATCAATTCCCAGTCAGGGCACATGCCTGGGTTGTGGGCCAGGTCCCCAGTGGGGCCATGTGAGAGGCAACCACACAGCAACAGTGATCCTGAGAAAGAAGAACAAAGTTGGAGGAATCATGCTAACTAATATTAAACTATACTATAAGGCCACAGTAATCAAAACAGCATGGTACTGGCATAAAAACAGGCACACAGATCAATGGAACAGAACAGAGAGCCCCGAAATAAACTGACACCTTTATAGTCAATTAACATTCAACAGAAGAAGCAAGCACATACAATGGGCTAAAGATAGTTTACTCACAAAGATAGTTATGGTGTGAGAAACTTGGACAGATATGTGCAGAAAAACGAAACTAGACCACTTTCTGACATCACACACAAGAATAAATTCAAAATGGATCGAAGACTTAAATGTTAGACCTGAAACCATAAAAATCCTAGAGAAAACATAGGCAGCAAAGTCTCAGACATTGCTAGTAGAAATTTTTTATTAGATATACCTCCCCAAGCAAGGGAAACAAAAGGAAAAATAAGCAAATGGGACTACATCAAACGAAAAAGTTTTTGCACAGCAAAGGAAACCATCAACAAAATAAAAAGACAACCCACAGAATGGAGAACATGTTCGCCAATACATCTGGCAAGGGGTTGATATCCAATATTTATAAAGAACTTATAAAACTCAACACCAAACAAATAAACAACTCAATTAAAAAATGGGCAAAGGACCTGAATAGACACTTCTCCAAGGAGGACATACAGATGGCCAATAGACATGAAAAGATACTCAATGTCACTAATCATCAGAGAAATGCAAATTAAAACATGATGAGATATCACCTCACACCGGCCAGAATGGCCACCATCAGTAAATCAACGAACAACAAGTGCTGGTGAGGATGCGGAGAAAGGGGAACCTTCTGCACTGCTGGTGGGAGTGCAGACTGGTGCAGCCACTGCGGAAAGCAGTATGGAAATACCTCAGAAAACTAAAAATGGTTCTGTCTTTTGACCCAGTGATCCCACTTCTGGGAATATATCTGAAGGAACCCAAAACACTAATTCAAAAGAACATAAGCACCCCTGTGTTCATTGCAGCGTTATTTACAGTCACCAAGATAAGGAAATAGCCCAAGTGTCCATCAGTAGATGAGTGGATAAAACAGCTATGGGACATTTACACAACAGAATTCTACTTGGCTGTAAAAAGAAGAAACATTTATTTCTTGTGGCAGCATGGATTGACCTGGGGAGCATTATGCCAAGTGAAATAAGCCAGGCAGAGAAAGACAGATACCATATGGTTTCACCCGTATGTGGAATCTAATGAACAAGCTGATCTCATAAGGAAAATGGGGACAGACTCACAGACGGAGAGCAGATGACAGCTAGTGGGTGGGGAGAGGTGAGGGGCGGAGGGACTGAGTGAAAAGGAAAAAGGGCTCATGGACGTGGACAACAGTGTGGGGATTGCTGGGAGGAGGCGAGTATAAGGGGCCTGAATGGTAATGGAAAAATGCCATAGAGATGAAAAACAAACAGACAAAGCATCTCATGACCCCAGTTGCCCAGCCCATCTGTGTGTGCCCACTGTCGGCTGCCACCTTTCCCTCTGTGGCCGTGTAGGCCCCTCTCCCTGGGGGACTGGGGCGCACGTGGGGCGGCGTGGCACCCAGCGGTGCCCCCGGGGGCACGGGCAGGGAGTGGGCGGGCAAGGACCGTCCGGCCCAGTCCCTCCTGGGCTTTCAGTTCCTTGAGGTCAGATCAGCAGCACACAGTTGCCTCAACTCAGTTCTCAAGAGGATCCTGAACAAGAGAATTATTTACTAATAAAAACGACAACAACAAAAGCAAACAACCCTTTCTGCCCAGGAAGGGCCTACTCTGAGCCAGATATTTGTTAGCTGCTTCATTTCTACTTGTCTTACCTACTTCCCCAAGCAGCCATATTTCTTATTCTAGAGACAAAGAAACAGATTCAAAGAATGTAAGTCACCTGCTCTAGTTCACATCTGTGGGAAGTGGCCAAGCCAGAAGAACCCAGTTCCTGGAGGCCACACAGACCAAGCGTTGTAACGTCCAGGAACACAGTCACTGCAAACCGCCCCTCACGGTGCCACCTCCGTGCTGTGCAAGTCACCAATTCACAGCCTGGGTGGTTACAGGCAGTACAATCTCCAGAACTGAGACCCCTCCCCTGAGCCCTCCCAAACCAGACTCCGGGCTGCAGAGCCAGGCCCAGCTACCCCCAGGGACTTCTGAGTCTCCCCATGCCCAGGGCGAAGCATGCCCTGGGTGGCTCACACAGCTGGCCTGGCTCAGACGGCTTGGGTCAGAGCCTTCGTGAGCAGCGGCAGCAGCGGCAACGCCTCCTGCAGATGTCTTGGCCAGAGAGGTGGTCCGGGGCGGGCTGGCCAGCCACCTGAGCACCAAGCCTGATTCTGCCCTTTGGTCAAAGGCCCTGGTGTTTCTGGAGAAAAGGAGCCATGGCAAGGCCAAGACCCTTCCGGAGCAGTCGGCCCCCAGCCAAGCAGGGACAGACCCCACAGGCCCCAGCTCTGCTGGGACGTGCAGGCCACGGTTCCAGGAAGTCCCTGGTCAGCAACAGCAAAGAGCACCTGGGACCAAGGAGTTAGTGCAGGAGCCCAAAGAGGACCTGGCCGGCTCACACCGACTCAGAGCTGCCACAGAGAGCCCTGCGGACGGGAGGGCGTGCCCCTTCTCCCTCTGCAGCCGCGCGCCCCGCAGGCCAGTCCGTGCACCCACCAAATGAGTCACAGCAGCCCTGGCGGCGGGCAGAGTGGGGGGCATCGCCCCACCTCTCAGATAAGGAAGCTGAAGTTTGGGAGTGGGTACATTTGTCAAACGCTTCCAAGGGCATAAAAGAGCAGCTTACGGAATTAATTGTCTTTACTAATTCAATTTTTAAGTTTAAATTACACTTTAATCCAGAAACTTGCCCTAGGCACCATCAGAAGTGCAGTGGTCATTTGTCAGAGAAAAGCCTGTCCCAGAAAAGGTCACAGATGGCTTCAGCCCCTCGGAATGTGCTGGGGCCTCAGCTGACCCTGGCCAAGCCTCCTGGTCCCCCTTGCCGGCTTCAAAGCTCACTGCCCTGCCTCGGGCCCAGGGGCCCCAGCTCCTGGTTCCTCCCAACACTTCCTGCTCACAGGACTTGGACCCCTTTGGGAGGCCTCTCCATGACCAGGCCTGGAAGCTGAGTGGATACATTCTGCAAATGGGGTACCCCCACTCCGGGGTGTGCTAAAATCCCCCAGAGGACCTCCCCAGGAGGAAGCAGGCAAGAGCAGACCCTGGTGCCCGGCTGAGGCAGCTAACGGAGAATTCCCTGTCACCATGTCCCCAGTCGCCAGTGAGGCTGCTGAGGTTCTTCTGCCCAGTGGCACTCTCCCCACGCCCACCCCTGCATCCTGCCCTTCCCACCCCACCCCGCAGTCCACCCTGTTTTATGAATTCGTGGAACGTGGAGTCACTTATTCTGAGAAGATGGAATGTGTTAGCTGCAGCCAGAGACAGCAATGAATTTTACAAATAGCTTTCTGGAAGCCCTCATTCAAGTTCACAAATCAGGGCCGTAACAACCCCAATTCCACCTCCCCACAGACGGAGACAGCTGGCGTCTCATTTCAGGCAGGGCCGTTTGTCTTGGGCTAATCTTGTGCCTGCAGCGTGAACGGCTCGGACGGATCCCGGGTCTCCCAAATTGTCCCAAATTGCAGGGGACAGAGACACTTCCTCACGCATGTCCGTTTTGAAAGGGCCCCCACAATCCCGCTGGCAGGCCAGAACCGTGGGTCATCACAGCCGCTAAGGCCCGAGAGACCAACGCCTCACCTCAAAGACAAAGGAACCAACCCAGGTGAGTCTCATCGAAGCCAGAGCCAGGTGAGCGGGACCGTCCTGGAGGCCCGACTTACGATGGTTGAACGTAAGAGTTTTTGACTTCGTGACGGTGTGGAAACAACGCACCTTCAATAGAAACTGTACTCCGAATTCTGATCTTTTCCTGGGCTAGCGACACGCGGCACGGTCCTCCCTCGTGACTCCCCATCGGCCGTGAGCGTGTGGAGGCCAACAGCCCACGCTCCGCCGCGTCCCGTGTGGCCGGCGTGTTTTGGGTGCTGTGTGTTTGCGGCCCAGCACGTCTAAAACACGCCCTGTCTCCTGCTTCCGGCGAGAAGAGAGGAAGGCGACGACCCCTGAGGTGGAACCCAGCTGCAGGCTCGTGTGACTGTTCGAGCGCTGAGGCCGGCGAGGCCCGGCCGCGGCGTTCGGCAGGTCAGGTTAAGCATTAAACGCATTTCCAGTTTATGATATTTTCAACGTCGGGTGGGTTTCTCGGCACATAACCCATCATAAGTTGAGGAGCACCTGTATTTTAAATGACGGCTGGTGGTTTTTCACTTTCGGCCAGTTACTTTTTCTCCTAAGTTCTTTTCCCACGAGCACTGGGGAAGCGGCCTGGGGGAGAGTGTGGTGTGCAGAAAGCAAAGGCATCGGATCCTTGGCTTTTGAAACTCACAGCAGAGACAATTTTCTGGAAACTAAGGCTTTCAAAGGGTAGATGACAAGCTTTTTGAAAACTAATTAATTTCTAAAGCTCTATCATCTTGGCTTTCAATAGCAAGAAGTAAAGTGATGGAGTCCCTAACCTTTAGTGCGTTGGCGGCTGCACTGGAGGACGCGTGGGAACGTACTTACCAGCTGTTCTCCCTCCCGGGAGGCGGTCATGTCGCGGGGCCGGGAAAGGCGGGGACAAGAACAGCCAAGGCGCGCCCTGGGGCCCCTCTTCCAGAGGGGCCTTGTGGCCTCCTTCCTTGGAGGAGATAGATGACCTGAACCCCATAAACGCTGGTGGGGCTCCCAGAACAGAGGAGACCGTGCTGTGGGAGCGGGGCCAGAAGCCTGCTCGATTAGAGAGGCCCGAGTGCAGCCGGGCGGGGCCCAGAGGGCAGCGGGGGCTGTGGGTGTCCCAGATGGGGGGCCTGTGGGTGGGGGCGGGCCCCTCGGCTGTGTGTCGCCCAACTTGCCTCCCCTGACTTTCGAGTCCAACAGAGCTGAACTCAACTATGGTCTGTCTCCTGCACTTCCCTGGGCAGGGGTTGTAGGTGAGTTACCCCTCTGTGCCTCCGCATCCTCATCTGAACAACGGGGATAATAATGGAACTCGCCCCACCGGGTGGTCGCGAGGATGCAGTGTGGTGGGAGCCTGCCCCAGGGAGCCCGCCCAAACGACGTGGCTCTTGCTGCCGTCGCTGACGACGCCACACTGGCTTTGAAGTCAGCTCAGGAGCAGAACCTCCTGCATGCAGGCTGATGAAAACATCTAAGTCATCGTCATCTTTTCAATAACTGCTGGTCAGAGGCAGCACACAAGGGCTTGTGGGGTTCGTGATCACATGGAGCGGGATCTCAGAACTCTTTTCTCCAGTTCACAGGCCAAAAAAGAAACACATCATGTGACAATGTCACTCCTGTCTGCAGAGGGAGGGCCAGGTGTAGCCCTCTTGCAAGCGAGTCACAGACAAGAGAAGAGCGGTGGACGGCCCTGGGGGGGAACCACAGCGCTTTTAATTGCTAGGAAACTTAGTGCAAGGCAGCTCCCCCTCTCGGAAGCCTGTGTGCACGCATGTGTGTCTGTGCGTCCTTCCCTTCCCTGCAGCCCAGCTCGCCGAGCCAGCGGGACACACCGCAGCACAGAAGCTGACAGCACAGTCCGGTACTTGGAAACGGAACGCCACGCTGTCGACTCTGAGTTGTCACACCACGCAGAGCCCACGGGGTGGGCTGCCTCGCTCTCACTCTCAGAGAGAGTCCTGCACCTGCCCGGGGTGGGGGTGGGGCAGTTTCTAGGGGCGTTCCGGTACGGCCCTCGGGGCTGATGCTGGCCTTGGCCTCCTGCCCCGAGGCCGCACAGCTGTGGGGAAGGGCTCCAGCCCTGGATCACAGACTGCTCTCCCCTCCAGCCCCAGGCTCTCAGACCCCACCACTCCCTTGAGTGTTCCCTGCTCTCTTCCTTCTCCAGGTCTCCCCCACGCTGGGGCTCCTGTTTTCATTCCTGCCGTCAAAAGCTCTTCAGCATGAGTTAAATGAAATTTGCTGTACCAGGTACCCCAAAAGGGTGACTTAGACAAGTTTTTTTTTCTCAAAACTTCTGAGATGTGTGCACCCATTTGGGAGATGCTTGTTCTAACCAGCTAAGCCCTAAGCTCCTTCCATGTAGAGCGCCTGTTTCAACTGTTTCTGTGAAGCTGAGACAATCCGACAGGTGAGTGTCTTCTGTGAGCCCTGCTCACAGTGCTGAAGATCAAAGGCGAACAAGTCAGGCCCGTGCTGGCCCTCCGGGTGCTCGCGGGCTGGGGGAGAACCACCGGAAATCAGCCTCGTCAGCAGGATGCTGGACGTTTGCGCCCGCACTAGGCTGTCTGGGGAGAAAGAATGCGCAAGGCTTCCAGGGGCACCTGGAACGGAATCTGGCCGTGCAGCATCAGCAGGGTCAGGAGCTGGAAAACAGTGATGAGCCAACTGACTGAAAATTCGTCTTTCCATGTAGCCGTCCAAAGAGCACCTCAGTGAAGAGGAGAGCAGCGGCTCATTGAACCAGAGGGTTAAAGCCCAGAAAAGAACATTAAAAAGGCACATGTAACACGTCTTGACCTCTGAATAATTAATTTGGAATTACACTAAGTCTAAAAGCCAAAATCTTGGTGTTCTGTTCCTAGCTTGTTGGCCAAATCCTGGAGAAGCAGGAAACAAAGCATTTAGAACTTCTTGAACAACTTTTAAGTCTTTGGTACCTTTTTCATGTAAAAGAATCCAAAAGCAGGAAATGCAGAGCTGGCTTGGTGTGTCCACTAACTTGTCATAAACCCGGCGTCAACCCAGTTCACCATTCTGCCAACACCGCCCCCCCCACCCCCAACCGTGGCCTGCAGTGGCCTCCCATCCAGGGTGGAGCTAGAGCTCCAGCCCAAACAGCCCCTTCCTGGCAGCTGGGGAGGGAGTGGGAGGCCGGCCCGGCCCCTCTCCGGTCAGGTGGCTTTCTGGACCTCGCACACACACTTCTGCTTCATCTCGTCAGCCGGACTCGGTGTAAGGCCAACTTAGGGAGGCAGGGAATGCAGAATTTGGTCTGAATGCAGTGTGTTCAAATGACTTAGAGATTTTGCCATTAAATAATGAGGGAGGTGGGGAGATGGTTATTGGAAAGCAGCAAGCAGCCTGCCCGATATAAACTTTTCATTTTGGCAACAAAGGGAATTGTGCACGGATCTCTGCGTGGCCCCTCCCGGCATTCCCACGCCCTCCAGCCGGGGCCACCAGCACCGTTCTGTCGTGTTCCGTCACCTGCTCTTGTCGTTCTGCCAGCCTCAGTGTCGCCCCTTTGTAGGTGATAGGCCTTTTCTTTTCTTAGCTCTGGGTTTTTTTCAAGCTCTCCTCACTGAATTTGATGTTCTACAGTTTTGCCAATATTTGTTCACTCTTGGATCTGCTTTCATCGCCCCACCTGGAACTTACTGTGCTTCCTCAATCTGCCGGGTAAAGTACTTTTACAGGCCTGGAAGATGCCCAGCCACTGCTTCAGACTTGGCCCCACTTTCATCCTTGTTATCCCGCCCCCTGTAGCTCCCGTTAGGTGTATGTTGGGTCTTCATGTCCTGTCATCTATAGTCCATGACTGTTTCCTCTTCTCTCTCTTTGTTTCTTGACGCTGCAGTTTCTTCAGCCTTCTTATAATCCATCAATTCTCTCGACAGCTGTCTAGTCCACATTGTGAATTCCTAGTTACAATGGCAGGTGCATTCTTTTTCTATAAATTTCATTGGACTCTTTTTCAGAGTGTTTCGTTCTTTGGGGATGACTTCCACTCTCTCTTACACTGTTAAATATTTAGCATACTTTAAAAAGTTATATTTTAAACAAAGTTAACTTAAGGAATTTAAAGCCCATAATTTATTTAAAGTCCAATAGTTACTTAGGGCTTTTCATGAAAAGCAGCCAGCCATTGTCCCTCCCTTCCTTTCCTCTTCTCCAGCGGCGATGCCTTCTGCTTTTTACTTAAGTACTTTGGAATCAACCTAAAAAAGTTTCTACTTCTTGCCTTTTAAGAGCTAGGCACTGTTGTTAATGTCCCAGTACGAAAGATGAGAATCCTGCTCTTTTCTGCACAGTTCTGCCCCCACCTTCCACACAAGGGACAGGCACCCTCCCGTCTGCCCCTCCCCTGACCCCGTCCCGTAGAAACACGGGGGTGGCGAACGTGGGCTCATGGCTGTTTGTGTGGAAGTTGGCACAGTAATGAGTGAGGAAGAACACAGGAAGGAACTCCGTGCTCGCGGGCTCGCAACTGTGCCCGACTTTTGCCCTCCCCGTGCGCTGTGCTCTGGTGAGCTCAGTGTTGGGTGTTCGTGTCCTCAGGCTTCGTAAATGGATTCACAGCCAAACCGGAAGTACACCGTGGCTGGTCCTGGTCTGTGGGAGCAACCATCAGGAACTTTGTTTTTGTCACCCTGGAGATAATTTTTGGTGACAGATAACCCCTCTGCAGAGGAGGAAGCAAAGTTCTGCAGCTGGGCAGCAACCAGATGAGGGGGTGCCCGAGGGGTCCCTTCCACTTCCAAAAGGAGGCAGGGCACGGTCCTGCTTCCTGGGGACTTGTGGGAGTGTGTGGGGGTGGGGTGGGGGGCTGTCACTTTGCAAGTTCAACCACTCAGGTGAGAATGAGAGTCGCACAGGTGCCTTGAGGGACCAGTGCACAGAGGAGTGGGGAGCCATGAAATGCTAGAGCGACACTTTTGGGAAGTTTTTTTTTAAGTTGCCACCTGACAGTGTTACAGTGCAGACTGTGAGGAGCTGCACACACACGCACGCGCGCGCGCACACACACGTCTTAAAGAACAACGGTAGGAGCAGGAGAAGCACCCTGCCTGTGGGACTTTGTTCACCCAGGGCCTCAGGATTTCCACGGTACTTCCTGCACGAAACCTGCTGGGTGACGTGGGCGGCACCCTCCTGGGCTGTCCCATGCTGAGGATCAGCCGGAGCTGCTGACGGACAGAGGCCAGGAGTGGCCCTGTGGAAGCAGTGGCTGCCCTGCACCGTGGGGAGGTGGGTCTGGTCTGGGCTCCATCAGGCTGCGTGGCCTCAGGCAGGTCACTCACCCATCCTCCCAGAACTAAGCTTAGTTTGGCCATCTGTAAAGTGACCCCCTGAGGCAGGACTACTCTAGGGATGAAGAGAGATGACAGTGGGGGAAATTGTGGGAAGTATAGGGTAGCCATGGACTGGACGGGCAGACCTGACCAAGGCAAGGAGCGAGGAGGAGCCAGAACGACGCACCCACTTGGCCCGGGAACAAAAGAGTAAATCTGATGCTGAAGTGGGAACATCATCAGCTGTCCCTAAAAAGGGGTCCCTCCTGGGAACAGTTGCATGTTTCCAGAGCAGGATAAGAACTGCTGGGAGATCTGGGAGTGCCCCAGCTCAGCACTACTGGTGGAGTCTGCGTTGACATTTTGAGATGGAGGGGACATCATGGAGAGTCTGGATGACCTGGGCCCGGGTCTGTCTGCCTTCTTCTGCCCCCAGCAGCCCTGTGGCCGCCCAGCGCCTGGCCCTGCTGGTTACCATGGGCATGAAATCATTCCACCTCCCCAGTGAGGCCACATACAGTGCTGTGTAGAGAGACTGGCCTCAACCCTCTGGGGGCCCAAGATGGACCCCAGGTAGTGGGCCGGCAAAGGGCTGGGCATGGGGCAGGTGATCCCTGAGGCCTTCGACTGACACTGATTTAACTAAGTGGGGCATGGCACTAGCTGGTGGCTTTGTGACAATCTTTTTATGCACAGGCTGTGTCCACTCAGATCTCCTGTTCCCCACATCAAACCTGCAGGCCCGGGAGCACTATCTGTCCACCAAAGGTCGGACAGACTGACGGCAGCCCAGTGATGGCAGCAATGAGTGCACAGGTGTGGGAAGTGTCACCGCCACGCTGGCCTGGGCCTCAGGTCTGCTCTGTGCCCACTGGCTCCTGGCAGGACTTGGGACGCCCCACGGGCAGCAGCAGTCCCTGGCTGTGGGGTAGACGTCCCTGGTCCCGAGCAGCTGGCAGTAAGTAGTCTGCATGTGCAAAGAGCGGAAATAAAGATACGGCACACTGTTGCCGGGGGCAGCAGCCTTCAGAGACCGGCTACCCAAATAGCGGAGGGAGCTGGCGGTCTACCGAGCAGATACTCCCAGATGGCTTACCAGCCTTTGAAGAGAGAAAACAAACAAGCAGGCCTTATTGAAGGTGACTGAAGCTTTCTCCCGGCTCCGGAGGCCTGCCAGGCTCCAGTGGAAACTTAGTGCCAGCGTGAGCCATGCCAAATGCAGCTGTGAAGGATGGCTGCAGAGAAATCCTCCAGCTATTTAGGTTTGGATGGCCAATAAGGGGGTTTTGCATCTTTTATTTCAGCCACAGCATTTCCTTTTTGGGGGCTGGTCTAAGACGCTCTTTCCATGCCCAGGGCCCCGACACTGACACCCAGGCGGGACCCAGCTCTGTCCGCGTCCAGGCCCCACTGGCCACCCCGTGCAGGCGGCATTTGGTCTGTTGAGAGGAAGACTCCTAAGGCCTTCCACAGACGCATGGGGCCTGGGTCCCAAGGGCCTTCAGGGTCACGGGGGCCCTGTTATAAAAAGTCCTCATAATTAAAAACAAAGTCTGGCAAAGCAGATATGCAAAATAAATCTTATTTTCCACAGATTCAACCACAACAGATACAGTGTGTCTACTGCGTGCCGGGCCCTGGACACGGCGGGGCCATTACCAGCACGGGGCAGATTCTGGGGGGCGGGCCAGCTGGGTCGAGAGGTGCACAGTGAACTGCAGGAAGGCAGACCCCACGTCTACGTTCTCATGGCGGCGAGATGCTGTGGAAGACGGCTGATGCGTCAACCTGATGAGTCTCTGAAATAGCCGAGCGAAAGAAGCCAGACACGGAGTACGTACTACACGGCCATACTGGAATAGGCAAAATGAATCTATAGAAGCTGGAATAGGCAAAATGAATCTATAATGATAGAGACCAGATCAGCAATGGTCCCAGTGGAGGGGCAATGGACCGGAAAAGGCCCCTGGGGAAGTTTCTGGGTGATATAAACGCTCCGCATCTTTACCGTGTGGTAGTCATACAGGACTGGGGCGTTCGTCACACATGCCCAAACACAACCACTTATGAACAGTGATATTAGTGCTTTGATGCTTGAAGATTTAGAGTCCCGTTTGATTAATGAAAGCCCCTCCCCCACTCCTCTGTCCCCTATTCTGCTTTTTATCCCATTTCCTTTGCTGTTCTTTGACTCCATGACAACTCCCATCCGGCGGTGGGTCTGTGTCCCCCACAGGAGTTTCGTAAAGACAAGCTGGCAGGACAGGTGGAGAACTCTCGCTGGCCCTATGCGCTGTGGGTCTTAGATTCAGCTGGGAGTCCAGGGCTCCGCCCGGCCTCAGGGCCTGCCCCCGCTCCTGGTCCTACTGTGGACGGAGGCGCAGGGTGGCTTCCCGGTGACCATGCCCACGGGCGGCACTCACCCAGCCCCTCCTCTTTGTCCCCAGTCATTGACCTACGTCACACCCTCCAAGTACAATATCCTCTTGTTTTTGTTTTTTTTTTGAAAATACGAAGGAGGACTTTGGGTGATTTCCCCCCTCAAGTCCCTAGCAGTTTGTTTCCTGACTCTTTGAGACCCATTTTAAGGTAAGAAAGACGGGACCCCTTGTTCAATTCAAAGCAGGCCCCAAGCTCTGACCTTAACGCAGGGAGATGCGTTTTGGTCCAATGATCCTTTTGCAGAATCTAAATGTGAAAATATTCTCACTTCCAAGCTCAAGTTAAAAACATAAACATTGTTATTAATGTCTCTTAGAGTTTATTTTTCGGGCAATAAAAACTTTCTGCAACAAGCCCGCTTTCATTTAAATGGACACTCTTTAAACGCACTAAGTCGGACAGGCTGGGGAATCCCCGCGGGACGCCGCCCCTGTTGCGTGATTACAGCTTGGGGGAGCCGAGAGGACACATTCGAAAAGGAAACTTCTCGTTTATGTCGTTTACATCGTCTAATTAGGCTCCCTAAGAATCAAAATGAGCTCAAAGAAGGAGAGGAGTTTTCAAATTCCACGTTAATTTCAGGCAGTTAAGAGCAGCAACGCATTTACCCGTCAAAAGTGATACAAAAGCTCCAGGGACATTGAAAAGACTCTCCATCTCCCTGAGCCGAGGGCGATCCCCAGCCTGCGTCCGGCGCCCCACTTAGCGCCGTGAGTCACGCTCCCTAATGCCAGCAGTTTAATTGCCATCTTACCTCCTGCAGCAGTTTTTTATTTTTTTCCTAAAGCAAAATTTGGGGAATTAGATCTTTGAGGACACAACTGTTCAATCACAGCCAAGTGATCACAACTGGGTGTTCACTTTTTTCTCTCCTTGAAGTTTATAAACCTGAACATTCTTCCTCGGAGCAGGAAACCAATTTTCAAAATGAGTTAAAGGATTCAGGGTAAGAAGAATAGCGGGTTGACTTTTTCCGGGCCCTTGGCACCAAGAGTGAGTCTGAATCAGGACTCCTGACCTCTGCTGGCTCTCATGCATTTTCCGAGGAGGGGGCTGCACTCCAGCCGTGTGGGGCTGGTGCCTGTCCAGCGCTTTCTAAGGACCACAGGAAAAGCACTGTGTAAACATCACAGCCACGTGGGGAGCGGGAGCCCCCGACCTGCGACCTTTATCCGTCATCTTGAGATGGAACAGCTGATCACAATAATCCTGTATGTTTATCTATTGCTCTAGTGGAGAAGCACCCTCTCTCCCACCACTGGCTGTCCCTTCTGCCAGAGCAGCGTGCGCTCCCCGTGGGTCCTTTGCTCCTGAGGGGGCTCACGCCTCTCCTCCTCTCCAGCACCCACGCCTGGGCCCAGACTCACGGGTCTCTCCTGTAGGGTTCCTGCTCTCACCCCTCAATGTCCCCTTTCACCACAAAAATGTTCTTCGCAACTTCCAAGGCTTGGGGTGTGTCCCCAGACAGCCATGAGGGGATCCAGCAGGGCTGTCGAAGGCCAAGCTTCTCCCGCTGGTTCAGAACAGCCTCCCAGTGGTTTTTGTGGTAAGTACTGGAGCATTTCCTATTGTCACAGTGCCTGGGGGTGAGGTGTGTGGCTGTTTGCACTGGAAGGGCAAGGACCAGGGGTGTCAGACCTTTGGAACTATATGTAGTTCTTCAAGGCGTATGTCCCCACCTCTTTGAATGTCTCATTGGATAGCCATGGAAGTGAAACATCTTCATAATCATCTGAGCTTAGAACCTCACTCTGGTTATATATAAATTCAATGTATCTGTGTATGGTTTTAATGTGGTGGGGATTTGGGATGCAATTACTGTGAAAACCAAGGGAAGAGTATGCGTTGTATTCTTCAGAACTACATCCAAGGCTGTTCCCCACGAGCTCATTGCCAATGGCAACGCATTGTTTGTGGTCCGAGTTGCCAATTCAGTGCACCTGACACCTGAATCGGTTGCACTTGTCACGGCTGCTTTCGTGCCACCATCTGGCTTCCTCATTGTGAGTTCTGTCATGGTCTTGCATGAACACCCACATATGGAAAGACAGTATTTTACTACTAATTACTCTCCTTGTATTTCTCACTTATATTTCAATTAGGGCATCTTACTCTGAAATTATGTGTAAGTGGATTACAGTATCTGTCATTTTTACTGCAGGATTACAAAGGGGGTGTTGGAAATAATTCGTTAACGAGATTGGGCAATGGATGGGAAAGATCCAGGACCCGTGCATGAAGGCTGGGCTGTGGGATGCCCTTGTTTGTCCACACGGGTCTTTGTTTGTTCTCACCCAGCGCAAGCGGTGTCTGAGCGCCCTCTGGGGTGGGGGCGGGGCTCAGGGGCTCACCGTCTACGCCTTCAGGGTTTTTCTGATGGGTCCAGGTGCTGTGTGCTCATGCATAAAAGAAGCTTAGCCCTATTACCGGAAAACTGAAAACTGCAGACCCTCAGGTATGGCATAAAAAGGACAAGGTGGGGGAGGGGAAAGTGGGCACCAGAGGTGGGCCAGGGCTGCAGCCAGCTCTGTGCTGTGACCTCCCCTCACCCGCTCCCCTGTGACACCTCCAGACACCTCTTCTCTCTTTTTCTCAGGAGCAATTTCTTTTTCTTTATTTCTTTTTAAAAATAAATCTCTCTTTTTAAAATCCTCACCCAAGGATATGTTTATTGATTTTAGAGAGAGAGAGAAACATCGATCAGTTGTCTGCCATATGTACCCCAGCTGGGGTTCAAACCCACAACCTAGGTATGTGCCATGACCGGGAATTGAACCTGCAACCTCTGTGATTGGGACGGTGTTCCAACCAACTGAGCCACCCAGCCTGGCATCAGCAGCTATTTCTCAACTTTAGTTATTTTATATTTTAAAATAAATACCATGCTTTTAAAATGCGTAATTGTGAAAGTCATTATTTTTTAATTTTATTCCTTTCTTTTCTATTTTATCTTAAGTTTCATTTCTGAAATTTAACTTCCAGTCTCCGGATTTCCTTCCTCCTGTCTCCTGTAGCTGTCAGCTTTTAAAACTTCGTCTGTTTTATGGATTCCCCTCTCTTCTAACTTACTCCTGCTTTACTTCCATTTTGGGATTTTATGTCTGCTCTATAATTCTTCAAGAAAAAAAACTACCCCTGTTTATTCTTTTCTCTTTCCAAATAACCTGGATGATGTACAGAGTGTGTGTGTAGGGGGGAGAGTGAAGAAATAACCTCATAGTCCAGCCCTGTGGCTGGTCGGCAGCCTCCCCGGGACGCAGTTTTCTGGCCTCCTGGGGCGGGGTGTGAAATAGGGTGCGGTGTTCTGGAGTGGCCCTGACCTCCAGCTCCAGCCCCGTTTCTCCTTTGGGGCACAGATGGCAATGGGGAGTCATCCACTGCAGCCCCCTCAACCCTTGCTTTCCCCAGGAACCCTGGAAATGCCCACCTTAGCTGACTTCCCTTCTTGCCATCCCCCATCCCCAACCCTGAGCCCATGCCTTCCCCTGAGGGTGGACCCCAGGGAAGGCTTCTGTGACCAGCAGGGGCCTGGCAGCCCCGGTCGGACTCCTATGGCCAATGCAGAGAATCTTTACCCGAATCCAGTACATTTCGGTTTCGCCTCCCTTGCTTTCTTTTAAGACAACAGCCTCTAGCACCCATGTAGGAGGCCAAGCAAGGTGGTTCCTGGACCTCCAGCCTGGGTCCTGGGCACTGTAGCCAGGGTGACACTGGGGCTGGGGACCGAGGGGCCCTTCAGAGCAGGAATGAGCTCCACTCACCAGCCTGGCCCAGGTGTCATTTCGCACACCTTGGTTCCGGCCCAAAGCAAGGGCCACCCACTCCCACTCCCCACCTTCCCATCAGCATTCCCAGCTCTGCACAGGCCCTCCCCGCTGAGACCGCCTCTCACCAAGCTAAGACTGTTTTCCATGGCTGGGTTAGTTCCCAGACAGCGGGGTAGAACGCATGAAGCGAGCCCTCGTCGCTTTGCAGTACCGCACTGGCCTTCCTGCCGATTCCAGCCCACCGCTGGGCCTTAAATGTGCTGTTAGGAACAGATCTTTAAACAACACTTCCGGCCGATCAGCTGGCTGAGGCGCACACTCACGACATCCCGGCATCAGCAGGCAGATCAACAGCTCAGAAATGTGGAAGCGAGTGTGCCTGTAGGGTGGATGGTCCTGTCACTGCCCAGTGGGGACATCTTGAGCTAAGTTCTGTCTCTGAGGGCACAAGTCCTGGGGTGCTCTGTTGCGGGGGTCACCAGTGAAGTCTGCTGCCTCGAGGCCTGTGACCCCCGAGGGAGCTGCAGCGTGCTTCCAGTGGACAAGGAACCTCCCGGTCTCGGGGGCAGTGGGCCTCGAGGGAGCACTTGGGGGGCTGCTCTGGGCCTGGGCCTCGGGGCCTCCCGACGGAGCCATCCCTCCTGCCCCGTAAACAAGCGGCGCGTGGGGAATCGTGCAGTTATGAGGCGGGCGCCTAAATGAGCCCTGAAGGAGATGGTACATTTTTTTAAGCCACTTAATTGAATCTGTGGCAGTAAATCTTTTAGTCTTCTCTAAGCATTGAGAATCTCAATTTACACCATGGATTTTTATGCTCAACCCCCCGGTGAAAATGAGCATTTGTGCCGAAAAGCTTTTAATCAACTGCTCTCAAGATGTCGGGCCCCTTATCTCTGCAGCCCACCAAAATCTTTGTGCCTGGGCTGAAAAAATGTGTCCTGTGTATCAGTTTCTCCCTTTCCGGTCTCCCGTTCTCTAGTGTGATTTTATCAGAGTCATTTTTGATGTTCAGCCCTCTCTTAATCTCCTCAGATTTCTTTTTAAGGTGAGCTTTCCATTTCGATCGGCACGGCTGATCTGTTCAGTGTCCGCCGCCGCTGCCTGCAGACGGAGACAGGCTCCGAGAACAGCCTCGCGGAGGCCCAGTCTGATCACACAGAGGTTAATTGCCCGGTCTTTAATTAAATTCGTACATTTTCTTGAACATTGTTTGTGGGACTCTGTAATAAATGAAGTTGTAAACCTGTCCTCATTTTCTGAGGAGTCTGGGTTTTGCATGCCCTTTCTCACTCTTTTTCCAAAAGGCCGTCCATGGCAAAAGCTAATTTCTAAAAAATCCTTAGTGGAAAAAACAAAAGAACTTCAGGGATTTTAATGGCAAGTGTTTTATTTAGTGGTGGTTTAGGAAAAGGTGTTCTTGAATGCTCCTGTGGAAAAACTGCTGGCCTATAGGACTCCATGATAGGGTATTCCTCCCCAAGGCCAGGACAGTGCCAGGCTCCCCCGGGACTTCCAGCTGACTTCAGGACATTGCTGTCATTGCAGTGGCCACTAGGGGGCAGAAAACTCACCACCTGCTGATTTGTTCATCAGCACCCCTGCTGCCCTGCCCCCTTGAATGGGGCGGCGGCGTTCTATCTATTTCTCCCTGGCTCTCTGATTTCCAACGAGCCTAATCAGCTGTGCGGTTTTCAGTCCTTGCTCCTTGATTTGTCAGGAGAATGAGTTATCTGGGCAGACGCTCTCTGTGATTTGTAGGTTGGCGGACTCAGCCGTACTGCTGTGACCTTTTCAATATTCTGTTATTAGATGGGCTGGCCATTTCGACTTCCTCCCTAACAAGGCATCTTCCACAGGTGCTGAAGAGGAAGACTGGCCAGTTGAGCAGCACATGCGGCTGAAAAGGTCGCCCCAGGGTGTGGGTTAATTAGCATTTGCTGGCTGGGTGGGACCCGATGAAGGCATGAGGCTCTGCCCTCAGCCCTCTCCTACCTCTCGCAGATGGGGGTCTCTCTGCCCACTCTTCCCCCACCTTCACAGGCAGTCCAGACTCTCGCTGTGGTCTGCAGGCCCCGTCTGCCTAGGCCCCCGGCTCCTTCCCTGGCCTCGCCTCCCGGCCCCCTTCACTTCCCTTCTGATGCCCCAGCCATGGGACCTCGTCCTTGAGCATTCCAAGCGCCTTCCTTTGCACATGCCGAGCCTTGGCGTGGATCACCCTTTCTCCAGAGTTTTGCATGGTTGCCTCCTTCCCAAGAGTCAGCTCGGAACTCAAATGTCCTCTCCTCCCAGAGGGCTCCCCCAGCTACCCTGGTCACCGAACCCTGCAGAGACATCACCCCGTTTACATTCCCTTTACCATACTTGCCTGTTCCTGTGTTTATTCTATGTCTCAATCTACACAAATACAAACAGCTCAAGGGCAAGGATACCAATAGTCATGGTCACCACTGTACCCCAGGACCTGGCATGGTCACAAGTACACATCGGGTCTCCCATAAATGTTCTGGACTGAATGCATCCCCCCCAAATTCACATGTTCAGATCCTAACCCCAACATGATAGGATTGAAGGTGGGGTCCTTGAGAGACAGCTAGGTCATGAGGGATTAGCGACCTTACGAAAAACATGAGAACTTGCCTCCTCTCTGTTCTCGGTCTGTGAGGATATGACAAGATGATGGCCCTCAGGGAACTCCGAAGTGGGCCCTTGCCAGACAGAGGATCACTGGCACCTTGACCTTGGACTTCCCAGCCTCCAGAACTGTGAGAAATCAATGTCTGTTGCTTGATCCACCGAGTCCATCATAATCTGTTACAGTAGACTGAACTGAAGCTGAAATTACGTTTATTAAAACTTAAGCCCGTCATGCAGACGCCACACTAGTCACTGAAAACTTTCTCTGCCTCCTCACGCCCCTTTTCGTGCCCCTTCTTGGGAGGACCCCGCGCCCGCTCCAGTGACACAAGGGCCAGGGAAACCCAGTGCCCAGGGTGTTAACATGTGCCAGTCACTCTTCACAGTCCCAGCAAGTGACGAACCGAAAACAGCAGTTTCTTACACCGCAACACCATTCACAGCGATGAAACCGTTTCCCAGATCTAAGTTTTAAACTTAGGCCTACTTCAAGTACTCGTCTCAGCTTGAAAAGCTACCCCCTTCCAAAAAAAAAATCCCACGAATTCCCTTTGCTCAATGTTTGGGTACCAGGCATTCTAACGCGGTTCAGCAATACACTTAAACTTGGATTTGTACTGCAGTGTCGAGGCCAGGCAGAATCAGCACGAGAGGGCCCTGCTCTCATGGTCGAACGTCCTCCCTTTGAAGGCCTGTCGCTAGCTTTCTGGGGGCACACTCGGGGGCAGAACAGCCGCCCTTCTTTCCCAAGAGGGCTCAGCTCTGGGCTGGTGAGGCGGGAGCAGACCCCGCTGCGTACCTGCTTATGGCATTAAGGGAGGAGCAGACGGCGCCAACACCCAGAATCACACGCCCTACGGCGAGTGAAGTCTCAGGTCAGCCAGCGATGCCACTCCAAAACCTGAGCTGCGTGTCTCCATTCCCACCAAGTGGGGCGAGACTGTTCTAGCACTATCTAAAAATGTGAGGGGTTGGAAGGGTTGTCCCTGAAACAGCATGGAAGATTCTGGCCCAGAATGTCTCCCTTTAGGGAAACAAAGCGACAGCCACTTGGCATGTTTTATTCTTGGAAGTGTTTTAGGAGTCCAATCAAAGCATCCCCGAAAGGCCTGTGTTGTTTTAATTCCATTCCAATCAGACCCTGGGTTTTAGGCTCACGATGTGAAGAGGCTTCACCACCACGCTGTGTGACATTTTTCTGCGAGCGCATTCACGCCAGATTCTGGCCTGCAGCGATCAGAGCCCCGGGAACAGCTGCGCCGAGCCAGGCCAGCTCCCCCCAAGCCCGCCCTCACCTGGACCACGAAAGGCATGAAGAAGTGCAAGGAAGCAGGTTTCCCTCCATTCTGGCATTTCTGCCGTCGGCCATGCCAGGAGTTTGGAATCAAAGATCAGGGAGCAGAAAAGAGAAGTAAAGCTAATGGTTTTAAGGGTCTGCCAGCTATGACCCATGGGAGAAAACCAATCACACATAAGCCCACAGGGGCATGGGATGTGCCTGAAGGGGAACCTCACACAATTGCACATTGCATCTTGCTGGTTGGCTAGAAGTTTGTTCTCCATATGCCGGTGTTGGTAAACCCAGCCCCAAAGGAAGGATCAAGACTCTGAGCCTGGGACCTGGGAGGAGCCAGGAGGCCATCTCGTCCGACCTTGGCGTCATACAGATGGAAACTGCAATAAGGGGTCAGTCTGCTCCAAGGAGACTCTGACCTTTGCCCCCTGGTTCGTGGGAGGTGATCTCTATGCCCCTGGAATGTCCTGCCTGCTAAGTGTGTTTGCTGATCTGCATGCTTTGGCATGATCGGTGGTCTACAATCATGCCATGTATGGTGGGATCCGTGAGCCACACGCAATGGGCTCGGCCTCTGCATGGGCTGGAGGCTAAGGCCAGCCCCGGGGGCAGTCAGCCTTGTCTGTGCGATGGAGTCGCAGTGCAGTCTTTGGCCTCCGAGCCTCGGGTGAGTTTCTCTGGTGGGCGATCCTCCACGTGTGCTGTCGCTCATCACGGCCGGGGAAGCAGGGGCCACAAATGAACTGCACTGGGGGAGGCCGATGGGGGCCCTCCCGGCCCCGCCCCACGGGTCTGTTCCTGCTCTGGGAGCCCCTGCAGCAAACGACCAACCGTAGGGTGGTCGGCGCCCTGCAGCTGGTATCGGAAGTCAGGGAGGCCTTGGGGGTTACCTAACTCTGTAGAAATTGAGGTCCAGGGAGCAGGAGGAAGAGCAAGGAGAGAGCTGGGGCCCAGAACAGAACCACAGAGCGGGAGCCCCTGGAATCCGGCCCCATGGGCACCTGTGGCTGGGGCTTGCTGTCTGACCACCTGGACCCTCCAGCCCAAATCTGCTAGGTCCTTTTCATCTGCCTTGACTGTGGACACATTGTTGGCTCGTCATTGGGCCCGTCTGAATCATTTTATTTCACTGAGTGAAGATCAGTTGGCAGGTCGGGATTTTTCCTGGTGCCAACTGGCTTTTTCTGTAAAGGGGATTTTCCAGCAAACAGCGAGGGGGCGTTTCCTACAGTGGGAAAAGCCAGTGTGGAGCCGAGTGTCGGTGACACCCCCATAAACGGAGAAGCTGTGGACACTGGTTTCCAGGCGGTCTCGGGCCCCCCACAGGGACTTTGGCTGGCACACCTGCACAAGCCTGCTGAATGCCACCAGCCTCCACGCGACCCAAGTTTGCCCTTTTCCTGTTAATGTTAATCTCTTCATATCTTGCAAAGCTCAGTGCCCATCTGGCATTTGAGAATTGGCTGGAGAGAATCATGCCTCTTAATAAAACAGGAGCCAATCATGCAAGTTGTTGCATTTGGCACCTGGTGTCTTGCTAATATGCAGCAAGCACTGTCCCTCTGTCAGTCACCTCCCTGGGGCTCGTCACTCCTGTGGCTCCTCAGCAGGATTGGGGCTGAGACCCACACTGAGATGTGTAATGCCACTCACCGAAGAGTCACAGAATGTCATGGTGGGCAGGAGACAGAGAGAACAGTCTGGCCAACGCCCCATTGTACAGGGGGAGAAAGTGAGGCCACCTCCTGCAGGGGACAGGGTGGGGAACCAGGTTTGTTCGAAGTCCTGACCCCACGAGGCCGGCACGCCAGGTGCCAGCGCCGGCGCCCAGCCCTGTCCTTCCCCCCGCCCTGGTGCCTGCTTGCTTACTCTGTGCAAAGCTCGGCTCAAGTGGGCCTCCTTCTCACAGGTGGGTGCCTCCTGCACGGTGACATATGAGAGACACCAAACGGCACGCTGGGCCTGAAATGGCATCACGCACAGGCATTTGTACTGTCTGATTTCCTGGGTGAACTCCTAGTCCTCTGGCAGTGACAGGGCTTCGTGAGCCCATTCTGCCCCCCCCCCCCCCCAAATCTGCAGAGAGCCTCGGGCTGAGGGCGGGGCCCCACAGCTGGGGAGTTTCCACAGAGCTGGAGGAGCACCAGTCTGCCCCATATGGCCTTGCCGGTCAGTCTCCTTTGTTGAGACTGGTCTGGGGCCTCTCGGCCTCTCTGATCCAAGACTACCCTGCTGGGTTCGATCCCATCTCCTCCAGGAAGCCTCCCCAGTGCCCCCGCCCTCCGTCCAGCCCACCCTGCATGTGCTCACTGCCCGCTCTCTCCTTCAAATTCCCACCGCCTGTGATCAGAGTCCACAGCGCCCCCTGGTGGGCACCGCCCAAATCAAGCCCTCGCTGTTCTCTGATGCCCTGATGACGCCGAGCTCTCCATGCAGGGCAGCAGGCTGCTGCCAAGATGCTCAGCTTGTGGCCGAGAGGATGGTGAGGTGACTTGAACAGTGCAGCTGTGGTTGGCAGGCAGGATGGTGGGCAGTGGGACAGCAGCTGAGACTGACGGTCCCCGCCCTGCCCCTTGGCCAGGGACAGGTCCATTACATGGCATCTGACCCCAGGCCAGTCCTACCAGAGTGGGGCAACTGGATCATTTCAGGAGCCTGTCCCTGGGCAAAGCTTCACATTTCAAAGTGATTGGCCTTGTGCCCAGAAGGAAGCCGGGTGGAGGGTGTCCAAAGGAAGAGAGGGCTGTCCCAGCCCTGAAGAGGGACAGGACAGGTCTGTGTCCAGGGCAAGCTGGGTAGTCCTGGGAAGGCTGGCGCACCGGCAGCACCAGGGTTTGGACTCTACAGTGTCACCAGTGCGAGGTGGGGGAATGAGAGAGCAAGCTGTGCCGTGGGGTGCAGGGAAGACAGGGTGGGCCTGCCCAGAGGTGGGCGGCCAGAGAAGGTGTGCCGGTGGCTTTTGGAATGGGGAGGAGGACAGAATGCGAGTCCCAAGGCAGACCCCTCAGAGTCCGAGGTGACTGGCTCCACAGAGCAACAGGAGAAACAGGCCCGAGAACTGAGGGGAGGCTGGGGTACTGAGTCCACCAGGGGTCAGGGGCTGGTCAATGACTGGGTACCAGCCGAGCCCCCAGCACGCACCAGAGCTTCCACGTCCGGCCTGGGATTAGAGAGACAGGCCGCTTCCCTCGCCCAGCACCAGGCCTGGCTCTCGGGCCCTGTGTAGCCTCAGTGCGAGCCAGCTGGGTGCCCGAGGGACTGGGCCGCTGCGTCAGCTCTGAGGCGCTCAGAGAAGCGCCTCGCGGGGCTGAGAGGCAAGGTGAGCTGTGGAGCGACAGGGGAGGTGGCAGCTGACTCGTGTGCATAAACATCAGCTGGGAGACAAGGACATGCGCTTCCCTTTGTTCTCAGGCCCTTTGAAGTGCCACCGAGAAAAGGCTGTCACGCCCCCACTGCCACGGCATTGTTTGTTATGGGAGCATCATTTCAATCAACGACTTGGGCTGGAAAAGTACCGGGGTCCAGCAGCGACTATGGGAGCAGACACCTGGGCTCCCGGCTGGAGGTCCCTCCAGGCCACACCGGCCTCCCCCCACCCCCAGGCCTGAAAGTTCTCCCGCCTCCCTGACAGACGCGACCTCGGCTGGTCATTCCCGGGGACCGGAGGCCCAGCCTGGTCACACGGACAGCCCCGCTGTCACAAGGCTCACCATTCCGTGGCAGAAACTGTGTTTTGAGGGGCAGTGAGAGTCACGACACTGACCAGCAAGGCGTTCGAGACCCGGCCCGGGCTGCCCACCCACAGGGTTGCTGGCCACCATCTGCAGGGCCCAAACTTGTCTCTCCAAACCCCCGGAGGAAGCCCTCACATTGACAGGGGCCAGACGAGGCCCCACACTGCGCTCTGGGAGACTGGGGGGAATGTACAGCGCTGGTTCTTGCTGCCCATTGATGAGGACAGCATGCCACACGCCCTCCTGGCCTCCCGCCTCCTGGGGGCCGCCTGCTTGTCGGACCCTCTCCCCCTCTAAACCACACGGTGCCCCGGAGAGAACACGCAACTCGGCGTGGCCCAGCAGTGCTCAGTGGGGTGTCCCCTCCCTCCCTCGAGGTCTCTGTGAGGACTGGGTCACCGTCAGCCAACCCTTCAAACAACCTGTCCTGCAGCCGCCAGGAGCCCCACCTCCCGGCTGCCGGGGGGGAACAAAGCAAGGAGGGAGAGCAGCCCAGAGGTTCCGCGTCACTCTGCACCAGTTCCGGCTGCCACTCAGTGGGAACAAGAAGCTAGCCGGACAGAACCAGGTGTTGCCATGTGAATGCCCCTCACACGGAACAGGTTGGGATGTGTTAGCCCCACCCCCTTCCAGCCCTCTGCAGGGTTCCAGGAATCTGCATTTCGATCGCGGTGTTTCGTGGTGGAAACTGGGCTTCCAGTGGGGAGAGCAGGAAGTCACGACACTGACATCCTCTTCGATGGTGCCCGAGGGAGGGAGCTCTGTGCTTCCGGCTCCTGCAGCAGCTGCCCCCTGGCAGGAGCAGTGTGGCTGACCTTCCAGGAAGGGATTTGGGTCGTAGGAAGAGCTCCCTGCCCCGCTGCATGGATGGGTCACCCAGGGCTGTCTGCACCCTAAACCCTGGGCCCTGGGAGTGATGGGGGTCGGGAGGGTTTGTCCCAGTGGTAACTCTCCTCGAAACAAGCACATCGCGAGAGCGAGAGCATGAAATCCACAGGTGACAGCGCTGTGCAGGAAGGTTGTGTAACCAGCTGTCTATGAAATAAGAAGCCTACTGTGTGCACACAGGAGAGGGAAAGAATGTGAACAAGCAGTGTCTACAAGCAAGCCGACTGGCACAGAGCAGCCCCCCGCCTGTCTCCACGGAGAGGCTGAAGCCGCTGAGGACAAACACGCCCTGAACGACCTTGCTCAGGTGGGACGGTCCTTCAGCAGGTCGGCCTGAGTCTGGGCTGGGCTGCTGGCTCCACAGTGAGAGACCATTTGGGGTGGACGCCACGACCCCCACCTCTCTGCTTGGGCTGCCCTGACCACACCCTAGACTGTGCACTTGGGATGGGGCCCCAGTGCCCCTCGGCCCCTTGGGTGGGGCTCCAAGGCGAGTGTCCAGCGCAAGCACCCGAGCAGTGGAGTCCCCAAAATCTCAGCGTGAAACACCGTCTGGATCCCCCTACAGCACCACACTCTTCTCCACCACCGCTTAGAGCCGTTCCCAGAGCCGGAGGCTGTCCCCACCCTTCCGGAAGCATGGGAAGCCCCCCGCCACCGTGCCGAGCACACCCAGCAGTACAGACATAGGGCGCCGCATCTCTTGTCTCTGCTGGACCTGAAGCAGAGGCTCTTGGGCAAGGGAGCTCTGAGCCCACCCCTGGGTGGCGGCTTTGAAAGGGTGATTTCAAGTCTCGGCACCCCCCTCCCACTTCCCCGCGCTCAGTCTTACTGGCCTGGTCACAGGGGAGTTCACTGTGTGACAAAATGCAGTTGTGCAATTTTCTCCTTCTCAGTCATCGTGGAGGCCCCTTTATTCACACGCTGGTCCTTTCAGAGGGGGGCTCATTTCAGTGGCGCAGCTGAGGGGAGCGGGGTCCCTGCACCTGAGTCCAGGGCACAAAGACATGCCACCAGAGACAGCTGCAAGTTCACCCTCTCTTCTCTGTCCTCGCTGTGCCTTTAAGTTCCCCTCCTCCACAGAAACCGCGGGATTACAGTGCCACTGTCCCGGGCAAACACGGACCCTTCCAGTCGTGTTCTCGGTGGAAAGTTAAACAAACATCCTCAGACCTGCAATTCAGGCGGTGACCATGTGGGGGGCACAGGGCCACAGAGGGAGGGGACATCTTGGAGTCCAGTCGTTTAGAGTTGGAAGGAATGCAAGGCCAATCAAAACCACAAACCAACCCTTCCAAAATGAGCAGGCCAAATTCCACGGGGGAGCTGGCAGGCGGCCTGGCCAAATGCATGATGTAGAAATGTTTGCACCAAGCAGAACCTCAGGGCTGTTCTGATTTCAACGCCCTGCCTCTGCTCAAGGAATTCTCAGCCGACTCACCCTGCGACAGACTCCTGAGCACGCCCCACCTGCCCTGCCTGGGCTGCCAGCCCCTTTTCCGAGAAAGTGATGGTTTGACTTATTGTTGAGTAGAGAGACCAGGTTATAAAGTGCTATTCTGGTGGGCGGTGGGGGAGCTCTGTGCATATATATATATCTAAAGTTACATACCAAAGTATTATCCATTGTATTCTCTGAAGGTAAATAAATATTATTTTCTCTTTTGTGCTTTTCCGTATTTCCTGAGTCTTCTGCAAATGACACAGAATACCGTTGTAATCAGAAAAACCACAGCAATAAAAAGAAAACAACAGTGGTTACTCTTCAAAGCCGCCAATCAAAGGTTTCCTGCCTTGATTGAAATAGCAAGCTTCACGCCAGCTCCCCATCACCAGAAAATAGCTGGAATGTTGGCGAAAGCATGAACAGAGGCAAACCGGTTGGTAAAAACGGGTGGAGGAGCTCCAAGGCAGGTGCTCCTTTGTGACAGAATCGTACCTTCCTCTATTCTTGCTCCTGGTGGGTACAGTTGATCCATTAGCGACCGCCACCCAAACCTGGCTTTCTGTCACGAATAGACTCGAAGGTTAATTTGTGTCTCTCGCAGTGACACATTTCAGAGTGAGATCAGCTCTTGTGAGAAAGGAGGGGAGGCAGTAAAAATGTTGTAAGTCTTGGAAGGGTCTGCGGCCTAGAAGCAGACACACTGATTGCACAAATGGGTCTTCAGATGTAAACAAATGGAGAGATACACTATGTTTGGGGATTAAAAGATAGTCATGGAAAGATGCCCATTTCCTTTCAGCAAATGCTCCCGAAACTACCACGAGCATTTGCTACAAAACAGAGGTGTTATTGCAGACCCCTCGGGGAGCGTGGACTTTTAATAAATGATGCTGGTACAAGTTGGAATCTATGTGGGAAAAAAAATAAAGCCAGGCCTGCACTTTATAACAGTCACACAAAATCACTGCCAGGCAGGTAGTAAAATAAACGTGAGGTTCCATTACTGGAATGACCCACAGATTTATACAATACGGCTATATAAAATTCCCACCAGGGTGTGTGTACACGCTTGCGTGTACACACATGTACACACTTGACAAGCTGATTCTACAATTCAACATGGGTGCGAAGAGCCGAGGATGCCTCAGTGCACTCAAGGAGGAAGAGCAAGGGCTTGCCCTAGGAGATATCAAAACTTATTATTGGCCCTGGCTGGTGTGGCTCGGTGGAATGAGCGCCGGTCTGAGAACCAAAGGGTTGCTGGTTCAATTCCTAGTCAGGGCATGTGCCTGGGGTGCAGGCCAGGTCCCCGGTTGGGGGCATGCGAGAAGCAACCATGCATTGATGTTCAAAAAAGAAAAAACCTTATTATTAAGCTCTGGTAATTAAGACCGAGTGGCGCTGGTATAGACATAGGTCAGTGGAACAGAGGAAAGGGCCCCACAGTGAGTGTTTGCTACTGGACAGAGGCGTTGCTGTCGGTCCGTGAGGGAGCAGACGGGCCTTTCGGTTAACGATGGCGGCACAAGTCGGCGCCCACGTGGGAAAGCAAACCGACAAACAAAACTGAAGACCACCCTCCGCTGGTCTTCACTTCACACCAGTCACAAAGAGTTGCTTCTGGGTCGACAAAAAAATAAACATGGGCTTCCACCTCCGGAAGGATGGCACGAGGAGCTTCGCAGACCTGCTTCCCCAGAGAAGTGACCGTAACTGGTAAAATGATTAAAGAAACCAAATGCCAATCATTTGAAGTGCCTGGAAAGTCTCCTAAGAGTATGCAACACATGAAGAATCATTTTTCCAAGACAACCTACTAGATCTTAGTAAGAACAGTGCATCCTACTTGAGCAATAGCCTGCTGACTCCCTGTTCCCTGCCAGCTCTGAGTGAGGGAAGGCCCACTGTGGGCGAGAGTGGCCCGGGAGTCAGAGCTCCTTGCCCACAAGCTGCCAGTCACGCTACCTCCCTGGGACGGGGACACCAGCATTTCTCACCCCCTCACCCCCCGCTGCACAGGCTAAGTTCCGAGCAAGTGTAGCTGAGGTGTACAGCAATAACATTTATTTGTTTCACTGGAATTTGCTATGAATCTGAAGTAGATTCTTACAAATTAAGTTGTATATAACCAGGCCTAAAGTAACCACTAAGAAAATAACTACAAAAATGTAGTAAAATTTAATTAAAGGGCTTAAAATAGTTTATTAAAAAATAGTCACTTAATGCAAAAAAGCAATGAAGGAGAAATAAAGAAAATGACACAAGACACATAGAAAACATAAAGTAAAATGTCAGCTGTAAATCCAACTACATCAATAATAATACCAAATGTGAGTGGATCGAGTAATCCATTCAAAAGGCAGAGTTTGTCCAACAGCATAAAAAGACCAAGAACCAAATATATGCTGCTTACAGGAAATACACTTTAGTATGAAAGAGAAAAATATGTTGAAAGAAAAAGAATAAAAAAAGAAACTCTAAGAAAGTCAAAGTGACCACACTAATATCAGACAAAATAGACTTTAAAACAAACAAAAAATGCCACTAGAGAAAAGAGAAACACTTTATAATGTTAAAAGAATCCATTCTTCTGAAAGATTTAACAATTATAAAACATATGCGCCTAACAACAGAGCTCCCAGATACAAAAAGCAAAAACTAGCACATTTAAAGGGAGAGGTAGACAATTCAACAAGGATGCTTGGAGGCTTCAGCATCCCGCTTTTAACAACGACTGGACCGAAGGTGAACTAGGCAGCAGAGGACTCGCACAGCATGGTAAACTAGCCAGACCTAACGCATCGAACCAGCAACGGCACTCGAACCAGCAACGGCAGCGCACACGTTTCCTCAAGGGTGCATGGGACATTCTCTAAGACAGACCATGTCCCAGGTCATCGAACAAGGCTTAACGATTTAAAGAACAGAAATAATATAAAATACATTATCCTGCAGCAATGGAAAGAAACTAGCAACCGCTATCACAAGTGAACACTGGGAAATGCACAGATGTGTGGAAATGAACCCACAGGTCAGGGGAGAAACCCAGAGGGAAACAAGACAGCTCCCTGCGAGGAATGGAAATGAAGACACGTGAAACTTCCGGGATGCAGCCGGAACAGTGCTCAGAGGAAGTGGATGTGCAGCTATAAATTCCTCCATTACAAGAGACACAAACCTCAAATCCATAACCTAACCTACGATGACACACTAGAAGAGAACAAACTAAACCTAAAGCAAACAGAAGTAATAGTAATGATTAGAACAATTAGTGAAATCGAGAACAGAAAAACAGAGAAAATTAATCAATCAAAAGCTGTTTCCTAAAAAAAAAAAAAAAAATCAACGAAGTTGACAAAACTTCTAGCTAGACTGGTAAGAAAAAATACAGAAGGCTCCAATAACTAAAAAATGGGAATGAAAGATGGGACGTTACTGACTTTTCAGAATAAAAAACGATTATAAGGTAATAATATGAACCACTGTATGGCAACACTTCAGATACTGATGAATTGAACAAATTTGTAGAAAAGCGCAAACTGACTCAGGGAAAAATAGAAAATCTATAGAAGTAAAAATGTTTAACTAATTATTCAAAAATGTCCCTCAAAGAAAAGCTCAGTATCAAATGGATTCACTGGTAAAGTCTACGAAATGTTTAAAAAGAATCAGTACCGATTCTTCAGAGACTCACCCATAAAACAGAAGAGAAGGGAGGGCTTCCCAACCCGCTCTAAGAGGCCAGCCCCCCGATACCAAAACCAGACATCGCAAAAAATGAAACCCCTGACCAATATCTCTCACGATTATAGATGCAGTGAAACCCTCGGCAAAATACTAACAACCAATTCCAGCAACATATTAAAAGGATTATACACCATGACCAAATGGAATTTACCCAAGGAACGCAAGGTTAGTTTAACATATGAGAATCAATTAATGTAATATATAATATCGGTAGAAAAAAGAAGAAAATCATACAACCATCTTAATAGTAGAAGAAAAAGCATTTGATAAAATTTAACACTTTCTTTTGATTAAAAAAACCTCTCAACAAAGCAGTAATAGAAGGGAACTCTCCAACCTGATACAGGACGCCCGTGGGAAACCCAGGCTAACATCGTACTCAGTGGTGACGACTGAATGCAGATCAGGAACAAGGCAGGGGTGTCTGCTTTCACCACGCTGCTGGAGGTTCTGGCCAGGCCATTAGGCCAGGAAATAAAATATAAGGCATCCAGATCAGAAAGAAAGAAGCAAAACTATCTCTACTTATACTCACTATTTTTCATATAGATAATCCTAAATTAGCCAATAAAAAAACTACTGGAACTAATAAATGAGTTTGGCAAGTTTACAGGGCACAAGATCAAAATACAAAATCAATCATATCTCTATACATTAGTAATAAGCATTCTGAAAATGAAAATATAAAAGCAATTCCATTTACAACAGATTGAAACAGAGTAAAATACTCAGGATAAATTTAACCAAAGAAGTACAACATTTATATTCCAAAAATGACCAAAAAATGTTGAAAGAAATGAAAGAAAACCAAAGTAAATGAAAAGACATCCCATGATCATGGATCAGAAACCGAGCCCTGTGGAGATGGCAACGCTCTCCAAACTGATCCACTCATTCAGTGCAATGCTCTCAAAATCCCAGCTGACCAACCAGCTGGTCCAAAATTTCACATGGACTCAGAATATCCAAAATAGACTTTCAGAAGAACAGCAAAGTTGGCAGACTCACAATTCCTGATTTCAAAACTTACTATGAAGCTACAATAATCAAGACAGTGTGGTACCAGCATAAATACAGACACAGAGGTAAGTGGAATAGACTTGAGTCTAAAACGAAGCCCTGCACAATTACAGTTAACTGACTCAACAAGAGTGCGAGGCGTTCAAAGGGAAAGAGTAGTCTTCAAACCAGATGACGCTGGGACAACTGGATACGCACAGGGGCAGTACGACAGTGGCCCTTGGTCTCACAACATATGCAAACATTAACTCAAAACGAACGCAAGGTAACGTAAGATCTAAGTGTAAACGCTAAAACTATCAGACTGGTAGGGGAAAAGGAGGAGTAAATCCTTGTGACCTTGGGTTAGGCAAAGCCTTCTTAAACACGACACCAAAAATATAGCTGACAAAAGAAAAAAAATAGATAAATTGGATCTCATCAAAATAAAAAACTTTTGTGCTTCAAAGGATAACAAAAAAGATGCAGAGAGAACCCACAGAATGAGAGGTAACATTTGCAAAGCATGTATCTCGTAGGAGACTTGTGTTCAGAATATAGAAGGAAGTACTGCAACTCCATAATAAACATACTGCCCAATTAAAAATGAGTAAAGAGTATGAATAAACAGTTCTTCAAAGAAGATTACAAAGAAGCAATAATCACATGAAAAGATGTGCAGTATTATTCACCAAGGAAATGCAAACCAAAACCGCATGAGAGACCACTTCACACCTGCTTGGATGATTGCACTGAAAAAGACAGATAATAACAAGAGTTGACAAAGATAGGGAGAACCTGGAACCCTTAGCCATTGCTGGTGGGAATGTGAACTGGTGCAGCCGCTTCGGAAAGCAGTCTGGCAGCTCCTCAAAAGGCTGAACACAGAGTTACCTGTGACCCAGCCGTTCTATTCCCACGCTCCTGCCCCAGAGAAACAACAGGACCACACGAAAACTTGTACACAAATGTTTACATCCGCGTATTCGTCACAGCCCAGCAGTGGAAATGACTCACATGTGCATCGGCTGATACGTGCATAAACTCTGGTATATACTCATCAATGACGTTTTAATTACCAATAAAAAGGAACGAGGTATGGTGCAGGCGACAAGGTGGATGAATCTTGAAGACATTATGCTATGTGAGAGAAACCAGTCACGATGGACCACATATTGTCTGAATCGCCCAGAACAGGTGAATCTATCAAGGCAGTGAGCGGATTAGTGTTTTCTGGGGGCGAGTGGGGGCGGTGGGGGCGGGGAACGTTGGGAAAAGACCGCCAGTGGGAGCGAGCTTCCGGGAGACACAGGTGGAGGCGCCTCGCCGTTGTGTGCAGAGGTGGCTGCAGGGCTCTGTGACCACGTTACAAACTTGAATTGTACACTTTCCATGGGTGAATTCAAGGGCAATGTGACTTATATCTCAACAAAGCTATCACATTAAGAAAAAGTAAATGCAAAAAGCAACATTATAAAGTAGAAGATGTTATAGAATAGGGTAGGGCCTTGGGTGCAGGAAAACATGTACTTTAAAAAGCACAAAATCCACTAACCACGAAGGAAAAGATTTTTAAAAAATTGAGATGAAACTGGCAGATGACAGCGTGTGAGTTTAAGGAGCACAGAGTGTCGAGCTGGTGTGCGTGTGTACTGCAACGTGAGGAAGACATTCGATACGTTCGACTACATTAAAATTAAGAACCTGTACCCTTAAAATGAACCAAAAGTGAAAATTCCAGCCATCATCGGAAGAACATGCTTGTGATAAATGCAATCAACACAGACTAAGCATCCGAAGTACGTGAACACCTACAAACAAACACGGAAAAGCCAAACAAGTGAACAGGGAACTGCGCCGAAGACTCGGCAGTTACTGCCGAGAAGAGGGAAACAGAAAGGCCAGTAAACTGATGGAAAGGTGCTTAGTCTCCTCAGCAATCAGGAAACTGTCAATTAAAACCACAGTGAGAGACCATTGCACACCCACCAGACCAGCAGAAACGGGGAACGTTTAGCTGTCATCAGCATTAGGCTTGTGAAGGGTGGGAAATGTCGCCCGCTGCTCGTTTTAGGGTGAAGTGGCCAACGATTTTGGAAAATACCTAGTGAGGCTAAAAGCACCCTGCCTGCAGATGCAGCCTGGAGGGAGCCGTGCTTGAGGGCACAGGGACAGACGGACGGGGATGGGGTGAGTCTGGCACCGTCGCCCGGGACAGCCGCGCGGGACAGCCGCGCCCTGAACGGGGACGGAAGCTGCTGTCCGCCGCGTGGATGCCCTGCGGTAGCTTTGCAAGGGGGACTTCCGGTAACGCCAGCAGGGAAGCGCCAGCTCTGTTCGGTAGGGGTGAGTGTCCCAAACACAGCGAGGGGTGAAAGCAGCAAATCAGAAAAGGACGTCCACATTGCAGGTGCGTTTATACGAAGTTGGAAAATAGAAGGAAGCAAAGCGTGTTTCCACACTTAGGTGGGACAACTATCTAAAGAACAAAGCCAGGACACATGATCCAGTTGTCCTCGAGGATGGTGGCTGCCCCAGGGGGAGGAGGGGGCTGCAGCACGGAGGGGAGGGGTGTTTCTAAGGCACAGCCTGATTCCTAAAACACAGCTCTTCTCTGCATGGCTCTTCTCTTAATGAACATACACGTGTCGTGTCCCCTTCCATCTGTGTGTCATACTGCACAATAAAAAATGAAGAAAAAGATGTTCTCAGTAAGCGGCTCCCTTTCCCATGCTACGACTCTGCGGTGGGTCAGGGCGGCGGGGGGCACACCACGTGCAGGGGCTGTCCCTGGAGGAAGGGGGAGTCCTGTGGGCGCTAGCAGGCACTGGGACCGCTGCCGTGACCCCACGCACAGCCCGCTGCAGGTGACCCCGGCGTGGGAGCGGCAGAGCCGCAGGCTCACTCCATGCCTGCCCCTGTGCCAGGCCCAGGATGCTGCCGCGAGCAAGGCAGACCTGGTCCCCACATGTCAGCGGACGGCGATGTCACCTTCACCCCCAGTTAGTCGATCACTATTGCATCATGAGGTAGAGGAGGGAACTTAGGTTTCTGTGCACCGTGTTCACCAACCCGGCCCAGGCCAGGCCCAGGGTAGAAGCCTTGGAGAGCCGTGGGAATTCTCTTGGTCTTGTGTACCTGTATTAAGTTTGTGCATACTCTCAAACACTTGGAGGCTTCAGGGATATAAAATTTGGTCATTAGGAAGCAATTTGTGCAAGATTGATGTAATTGCTTTTGTTATGCTAAAAACTTCAAATTGCTCTGAAAGGAAACTTTGAAGAACAGCCCCTTTTTGTGGCCTCCTCATCCTGCCCGCACACGCACATGCACACGCACACGCACACGCACACGCGAGCATCTGCGGAGCCAGCAGTTAAACGCAGGCCCAACGACAGGAGGCCCCAGAGCGACCTGTGAGGGGCGCTGTCTTCGGAAGCACCCAGGCAGGAGTTGTAGCCTTAAACCCAGCAGCTCTTCCGTTCTCTCAGCCTCCCGGGGGGCTCTCCTTAGCACCAGAGAGGGGCCTAGACCTGACGAAATGGGCAGTACTGCCCCTCCAGGGCTCTCCCAGCTGGGTCCCTGTTTGGAGGGACGTGTGTGTCCCTATTCTCATATGGGGTTGCGCCCACAGTGTGAGTGGGGCCCCAGGGACCAGCCAGCCAGCGCTCCCCTCACCCTCCATCTCCTGGTCCCCGGCACACTGACCGTGGAGCCGGGTTGATGAGGCCCCGCTGGCCCACGCGGGGTGGGCGTTGTGAGTAAGCACCCTTTCTCGGGGGCCTGGGGTTGAGCTACTCAGCAAACCCAGCCGGGACCTCGGGCGCCTCTTCACACCAGGAGAAAGCTGCCCACCTCCCCGCCTGCCTGTCCACCTCCCTCATCCCCTCCTCCCCCTCCCACACTGAGAAATCACTCACTTGTCGGTTGAGTCAGTCACTTATCTGTGATCCAGACTGTGACTGAACAAGTGGAGACAGGGAGTCCTCTAACAAAAGACACCCTCGCTGGCCACTAGGGAGGGGCCAGCCCCGGGGAGCCACCAGGCAGCGGCTCCATCCCTGTCTGCCTTCGGGGGGTGGGGCGGCCACTGTGTCTGGAGGCCCGAGGACCACTCACCATTACAACTGTCTAAACGCTGGTGAAACCGCCTAAGTTGTTAAAAAGGTCAAACGAGTCGCTGTGTCACCTGGTAGATACGACCATTTCACTGAGAAACATGTTATTTTTCAGCCACTTGTTTTAGAAACGTGTGGGCACATGAGTCGGGCTTCTGGGGGAAGGGGCGGAGAGGGAAGTGGGGGTGTGAGAAGACGAGGGGCAGGGGCAGCTGGGAGAAGGAGCGAGGAGGAGGCCGCCCGGCGGGGATTCAGCCAGCTTCCCCCACTCGGACGTGGCTCTGACCTCAGCTGAACCACCTCAGTGCCCACACAGCCTTCACTGGCACGTCACTGCCCGGCCATTTGGAAAGGACAAACTAGCAGAGCAAGCCCCGCCCAGCCCGACTTGTCACTCCTGCAGCCCAGGCCTCCGTGGGGGGCCCCTCGCAGGGCTCCCCAGACACCACAGCTCTGCTGGGGCAGACAGCTGCCCTCCCACTGCGGGTGGACGGGACTGGATCGCACAGCCCCTCCTGCCGAAATTCTCCTGGGTTCTCAGGCTCCAGCCTTGATGTCCAGCTCTGAGATCCCCTGGCAAGAAATCCCAACCACACATTCTCCAGGGAGTAGGGGGTGGGGAGGGGGAACCGGTCTGAAGGATGTGTCCTTTTTGGGGTCAGGCTAAGGTCCTTGTCAAAAACAAACCTTGGTTCCATGAAGTGACAAACCAGTGCCCACGGCCCTGGAAGGAGTTTTTCTCTAGTTAACTTAAGCTATGTACCTGCCTGTCTGACTGACTGGCTTACAAAGAGGCGGGTCTTCCGCTGCAGCCTTCGTTACCCATCAGAAGGAGGAACTGCTGCTCCCTGTCCCACACCCCCTCCCCCCTCCCCCAATGCTCCAGTCAACCAAGGCTGCAGATTGCACACTTTGATTCCTGCTTCTCTGAGCCTGGCAGCTGGCCTGCGCCGTGTGCGGCTCCCAGACTAAGGCATCCTCAGACCCAGTCGCATTAGGGTCTAAACAGCAGCCTCTGTGACCGGCCACCATCTCCCGCCATCTGTGCGCCCCGCCCGTGTTCTGAGAAATCTCCAGCCTTCACTCATTTGATTCTTCTCCCCGCAAGTTTGCATCTGATACCATGGGAGTGTTTAAGTTTAACTTCAAACAGTTATTATTTCAACTGCTGAGCTGGTGGAAGAAAATAACTTTGCTGGGAAAATAGCCATCGGCAGAAAAACCCTCCTTAAGGGGTCCAGAGCAACTCCCCCACCCTCCTGTGGTATTTCTGGGTGCCGGGCAGGGGGTGGGTAGCCATGGGAGGCAGATGCAATGACCCCAAGGGCTCGACACCCCATCTATAGCCCAGGGACCCGGACTGAGCCCCAGGGGGAGGGAAGCACACCTCAGACTGGCCACCAAGCATCCTGCTCCCTGGTGGGGTGGTAATGGGGTGCCCCCCCGACAAAGTGCCAGCACGTCCACTCTCCAGGGCCTGGCTCAGGTGGGACACTCCACGCAGGCCTGCCTCACGAAGGCCTGTACTTCTGGCAAGACAAGGATGGGCTGAGGCCTGAGAAGGCACTTAGATAACCCTGCGGTGAGTTGGCTTGGGGGTTAATTTTATGCATCGACTTGGCTGGACCACGGGAACCTGCTATGTGATCAAACTTGATGCAGGTTGTTTCTGTGAGGGCGTTTGTATGCCGTTAACATTTAAATCAGTGGACTTTGAGGAAAGCAGTTGCCTTCCACAAAGTGGTGGGCCTTGTCCAATCAGTTGAAGGCCTGGATAGACCGAAGAGACTGACCCTCCCTCGAGGCAGACGGAACTCCCCAGCAGACGGCCTTCAGACTGGAACCAGAGCACGAGCCCCCCCCAGGTCTCCTGCCTGCTGGCCCCCTCAGATCTGGGACTCCTCGGCCTCCAGAATCACAGGAGCCCACTCCTTACAGCAAATCTCTTTCTCTGCATGTGTCCCATTGGCTGTTCCTTCAGAGAACTCCAGTGCAGCAGGGGGAGGAGGAAGGGCTCACTCCACCGTCTGGAAAATGCTGGACAGCCCTTCCCAGGCTGTCGTCCACACCCAACCCTCCCCCACCCAGGCTGCCCCCCCGCAGGGCCTTGGGCTCCCCGCAGCCACACCGAGGGCAGGCCCTCACTTCTTCCACGGCTCCCGCGGCTCCGCCCCCTGTGTCCCCATCTCAGGGGCAAGACAGCAGTGTCCATCCAGGCCGGGGCCCTGTACGTCTGCACCCCACCTCCTTCTCCCTTTGTGTTCAGTCCCTGGTCCTGCCAAACGCACTGGTCCCGAGGGCTCCCCAGCCCGCCCTCTCCCGTGCTTTGGGCCCCTGCAACTCTCCGCTGGATGAACCACATGCCTCCCTCTCGGCCCCCCAGCTGTTCCCCACGAAGGCACTGGGGGATTTTCCTAAATATCAGACTGCTTAAAACTCCAAGTCCTGCCTACAGGAGAAAGCCTGCACCCCTTCACCTGATGTTCGAGGGGTAGCCCTGGCTTGGCCTCAACTTCTGCTGCTTTCTCCCCACCTTGAACTTCATGTTTGGGAAAACAGCAGTCGGCTCGTGGCTCCCCGTGCTGGCTTCACAGCTGAATCCTTGCTCTAATAGGTCCTAAACCTCCCGCTTGGCCTACCCCATTTCTACTCATCACTGAATACTTGGCCTGAACGGCGCCTCCTGCCCGAGGCCTCCCTGGTTCCTTCTATACAGACTGACACGCTGTCAAGTGCTCTTCACCCTGGCTTATGGGTGTCTCTGCTACGAGCTCCCCGAGGGCAGGGGCCACGTCACCCTCCCCTTGAGTCCCCAGCCCCTAAACCAGGCCCGGTGCACGGTCGGTGCCCAGCAGTGTTTGGTGAATAAAGGAAATGCTGAATGGTTGAACCTGCCAAGTCACGAATGGCCCAGAGATAAGAACCACAGGTCTTTCCCGGCACATCCTGGAACAGCAGAGTGGCAGGTCCCCGTGATGCTGAGTGGCGGGTGGTCCCCGTGATGCTGAGCGCAGGGCCACCACTGCCCGTGCCCGGCAGTGGGAGCGAACTGGCAGAATGACATGCAGGGCCCACCTCAGTGTGGGGCGTGTGCCCCTGTGCGACGTCACCTAAAGAAGCCCTTTCCCCCCTTATACCTGCTCTGAACCCCTGCTCCTGGGCTGCCATCCCAGCTTCCCCAAGTCTTCTGGTCCCTCCAGAGCCCAGCCTGGGGCTGCACGGGCAGGCGGAGTCCACCGACTGCAGGCCTGGCCCAGCCACTCTGTCCCTGGCCCGGGGACAGCCTGGGCACCCCGTGAGGTCTCCTTTCTTTGCTGTGACTACGATCATCACTTACACAGAAGGCACACACAGCAGAAGGAGCAAAGACGATGGAGGGACAAACATTTCCAAAAAAACATCGTCGTTCTTCTGACGCGTCGAGAGTGGCTACAGCCAGGACACCATCGCTCCATGTGCAAAAAGCTTCCCTTCGGAGCAGAAGTACGAACACAGGCACAGTCTGCCAAGCTGCTGAACAAGAGCTGTTGAGTGCTCTAAAAATCGGATGATTTCCAAGGCTTGTTTTTTTAACTAATTATAAAAATCATTATGGGCACAATGGATGTGGCAGAGCAGTTGAAGGAAAGACAACATTTGAAATTTAAAATAAAAATGTCAGGCAGACGTGGGTGTGAATTGCAGCTCTCCCCGTCCCCAGCTGGGTGCTCTCGGACAAGACATAAACCTCTACGAGCCTCAGTTTCCTCTAGGCCAAGTAGGGGTATAACCGTCCTTACCCCGAGGGCTGGGGCGGGGCTGGTGCGTGGAAGGACCCAGCGCTGGGCCTGGCACAAAGCTCTGGCTTTTGTGTTAGTTATTACCCTGCTCCCCATTCCCATCCACTCTCTGGTCTCTTATAAAGAGAGAGAAGTATAAAACCACAATCATTAGCTGCATTTTGTAATTAGAATCACAGCCAAATGAGTTCCTGGAGAGCCGAACCCAAAGGAAGCCTGGAGGGGCCTCCGCTTTGAGTCATTTCTTCCCCAGCCAGTAGACGCACACGTCCAAGGGTGCACCTGGCTACCTGCCAGCTGTTTCTGGAAATGAGCCCATGGGCTGCAGCCGGCATCGCTGGAGTGGGAAGCCATGCTGGCCAGAGGCGGGCTCTGCCTCTCTTCTCCGCAGACTCCCTTTCTCTTCTGTCTTCCCGACACTCACAACTGTTTGCCCGAGAGTCAGAAACTTCTTAGAATGAAAAGTTTGCTCCTTCAAGCCTGGCTGGTGTAGCTCAGTGGATTGAGCGTGGGCTGTGAACCAAAGGGTCGAAGATTCGATTCCCAGTCAGGGCACATGCCTGGGTTGCGGGCCAGGTCTCCAGTGAGGGCCACGTGAGAGGCAACCACACATTGATGTTTCTCCCCCTCTCTTTCTCCTTCCCTTTCCCTCTCTTTGAAAAAAAAAAAAAGTTTGCTCCTTCAAAACTGTTAGGAGGGTGCGTACTGAGACAAGCCTGGCATGCAAACGGGGTTGGGGGCAGCACTGGTGAGAAGGGAGGCAGAAGTGGAGAGAAAAAAGGGAGCAACTGGGAAACGCGGGTGTTCCCTCCCCCGTGAACCACGCCCACCTGATCTGCATGTCACTTGTCCGGGAGTGGGCACTTCCTGTTTTTTGCAATAGGCTCATCACTATGGTGGCCCGGGCACACAGCCAATGGAGAGGGTCACTGGGGTTTAAAGACAGAAGGGGGCCCTGGCTGGTGTGGATGGTGTGGACTGGGCACCAGCCTGTGAACCAAAGGGTGGCCGGTTCGATTCCCAGTGGGGGTACATGCCTGGGTTGGGGGCCAGATCCCTAGTCAGAGGTGTGTGAGAGGCAATCAATCAACATTTCTCTCCCTCTCTCCCTCTCTTCTCCTTTCTCTAAAAATAAATAAGTAAAATTATAAAAAATGACTGGATCAGAACAATGCTTATTGCCCGTTAGGGGAAAACTCTACGTTCTCTCCATGTCTCGTTAGGGGAAGATCATTTTCAGGCTGACAGTGTCTGACAAGTCACCTGTGGCAAGTTGGAGTGGACGAGGGAGGGGCGATGTTGGTGACACTTGGCAAACCTGACGAAGTGTCTCATCGTCCGCTGCCCTTTGCCCTCCATGCCTGGCTACTCAAGTCCCACCCATTCTCTAGGGTCAAGTCCTCTTCCCCCAGGAAGGTCCCTCCTCACTGCTGGAAGGGCCAGTGGAACGCAGGGGAGAGGAAGGCCGGCCCCAGCGCTCACGCTGCATCTACCAGCTCAGTAAATGAGCAAGGTGTTGGCCTGTCTTTGGCCCTAGGTAAAATGCCCCTCGGAAGGCAATTACGTGAGACAATGGCTGCAAAGCCTCAGGCCTGGGCTGGGCACCTGGCAGGCTGCAGTGAATGGTGGCCATTGCTGTGCTGACCCTGCCCTGAGGGCCATCCCTCCTCTGCTCTGGGTGGCTTTACCCCATGGTGGCCTCTGGCTGCCTCGAGGGTCTAATCGCTACCTCCAGCTTCCCAGAGCCCAGATCTTTTGCTTCTCAGTGTTTTTGTTGTCGTCACTTTTGCAAGCGGGCTCAGCTCTCACGCATTCTTTGCTCACTGATCAACCACCTGTTTCCAACTGGAACTGAGCACCCGCAGCCCAGGCCTTCCACACTTGCCCCGGCTGTGTCCCTGGGACCCTCACACGAGCCCGTTATCGAGAGCACTGTGGCTCAAGGTGGACACGCTGGGACATGCGGGAGTTTTCTTCTACTTCCTAACAGCCTGGTGTGCTTCCTGCGGGCACACACTGGCCACCGAGATGATGGACAGCAGGCCCCACCCTGGGGCAGGTCCCCTCAGGGCCATCCTCAGTCTCTGCACACAGCAGCAAAGGAAGGCGCAGAGTCCCAGGTTGGCTGGGGACAGCCAGGACCCACACTAGGCAGGAAGGGGTGGTGCTCACGGAGGTTGCTGAGCGGGGCTGATTGATGTATGCTTTTTAATGCACTTCATTAAGAATTACGCAGGAGCTGCTGGCACTCCCACGAGTGAGCCAAGGAAATAACCTGCAGTGGATTTCACCCTTTGCCATTTCGGGAACTGTATTTCAAATGATTGTTTGGGCAACTCCGTGTGGGAGGTCCCCGTGCTCCCCCCCAGGCGGTGAGCACCATGAGCTCGGCTCTCCCGAATTCTCTGCCTTGTCTCTAGATGGAGGGGGTTCGTCCTTTAGTATTTTTTCCGGCCAAGAATCCAGGATTGGTTCATCATCTGAGCCCCTGCCCACCAGAGAGCCCTTTCTGCTGTTCCCACATCGGGATCCCGTGCGCTGGGAGTGGAATTCTTCCGTCAGAATCTTACCGCCTCAATTGCCTCCCTGCTTCTTACTATTGCAGGAGAGCCTGGGGTCAGAGGGGTTTTCTTTTTCCTTCACAGAAAGCCAGATTTTTTTTCCCTCCGCCTGGACACTTCAAATACAGTTAAAATTTTTTAGAAATCCGGAAACTTTGCCAGTTATATTTGGACCTAAACACTTTTCTGTTTAGGGCAATTGAAAAAAAAAATCCTTTTTCACTTGTCCCTTTGATATGCTCGGGGGTCTGTCTTTATGGTGGCCAGTCACCAATATGCTAATTTTTGTCTCTGTCCTACCGGTTTGTCCTCTCTCTCACATTATTGTTACTCCTTTTTAAACCTTCTCTCTCTTTTTTTCTGTGTGTTTGGGAGAGGTTTTCAGGTCTGTTCTCCAGTGTGTGACCCGCTCACACACGAAAGGTCCTTCTGCGGCTGACTTGTGCTCCAGGTTCCTCATGTCCTCCCTTCCCCCCTCCAGCTTCCGTTCGATTTCTGTCTGGGCCTTGGCCAGCTGAGGATCCCATGTTTCTTCTCACTCTGGAGTCCGTGTTTTCTTGACCTGAGAGCGAAACACAGTTGCTGTCTCCTGTGCTTCCATTTCCTGTAGTAATTTCCCCAAGAGCGTGAGCTTCCTCTGCGTCTCGGGGGTGCTCCGCCCCCTTCCGTGTGGCCACCAAACATGCCCAGTCCGGCTTCGCCCGCCTCGTTTGCGCTCACCTCCGCCCTGCTGAGACGGGCGCTGGGGTTATGGCCAACTCCATGGTCACTGCCACAAAATAGCACCCCTGGGGGAAGGGGCTCAGTGGTCATAACGTCCCCGCAACCAGCACTTGTGGCCAAAGGGTTGGGAGACCCCCTTGAAAGTCTGCAGTTTGGGGTCGGGGGAGAAGAACTGACAAGCTCATTCTACATAATTGGGACAATATGTTGCTGCCCCTTCCCCACCACGCCCATGCCACCCCGTTGTCCCCGGGGTCTCCTTTTGAACCTCTTCCTCACCCTGGTGTCTTTCTTCCTCTGCAGCTTTGCAGCGACCTTTCTCAGTGTCCTTTTCCTGACATCACACCCACCAGGGAAGGTACAGCCACCAGACCCCGCCACCCTCTGGCGCCTCTCATCGAGGGTTCCCGATGTCACCGGGCAGGCTCAGCGGGGGGAAGTTGAAAATATCGGCTACGAGGGCTCCCAGAGAGGTGAGTGTAAGCGAGGGCCTCTGCCGCACCACGTAAGAAAAGACATTGGATTTGTTATATTTCAATGGAAACATGAGTCACTGGATGAGCCATCAGAGAGGGAGGGAGGGAGGACAACTGGGGGTGGGGAGGGAGAGAGAGGGGGGTATCAGAGAATTCAGCCAGGCAGAGCGGGGCAGGCCAGGGCTCAGGCAGGCACTTGCTGGACCACTAGGGACCAGGCCTGTGGGTCACAGGTCTGCCGATCAAAGTGGGTGGGTGTGGACAGAAAGACAGGCAGTGGGGAGGAAACCAATGGTCCCCCAGGAAGAAGAATAAACAGTCAGGCTGGCCAGGTCACTGGGTGAGCCCTTCCTTCCAGCTGCAAAGAGAAGAACACCGCTCAGCCCTCCTGCTTATAGTCAGCAGGCGGGTGGAGTTCACTGCCTCCGGAGATTTTAATCACCTGCAGACAAAGTGGTTTTACTGCTTGCATTTGGAGGAGCTTTTCGAAGTAGTTTCACTGCGATTACCTTCACTAATGAGTGATCAACATGCATTAACGCAGACATGAGCACAGCAAGAACGCAGGCAGGGCAGGGCTCCGGGGGATGGAGCCCACAGCTGGTGTGGGTGGGGCTCCGACTCCTTCATTAGCTTCGAGAGCACTCTGTGGCCCGGACCTAGTTTTCTGTGGGCACAAGTTCACCCACCATAAGGAACCACAGGGGGCTCCCAGGGCCCCAGGACACTGCAGAGGGCTGGGTCTCAGCCCTGTCCCTGAGCTCTCCTGGCTGAGTACTCAACCCCACAGGCGCAGCATGGGGTTGTTCGGTGTGGTCTTGTCACCTGTGCGTGAGGCAGACCTGCTCTGCGGTCACCACGCAGTCACCGTCCTCTCCCTACTCCCCTGACACATTTCATCTAATTTGACACAGTGGTTAGTGTTCCGCCCTTTACTTAGAGGGAAAAAAGATGGCTCAAAACACATTAGTTCATGGTCCAAAAAAGCAAGCAGAGAGGCGGGGCAGCCACACCCTGTGCAGGGGCTGGGCTGAGGGAAGGTGGGGCTGGGAGCCACACAGGGGCTCCTCTCCAGGCCTCTGCCCACTCCTTGCCCACGGCCCTCCAATGGGCTGTTTGCATCCCCCTAGGCAACGGGAGAACCTCAGAGGGATTCTCCACCTACGAAAGGAAACTGAGTCCTTTCCCTCAGCCTGTGAGTAAGCAGAAAACCCTCTGAGGCAGGGAGGAGTTGATATGTTTGAGTTGCGGCTGGTCTGACAGCTGCTGAGTTTGTCACACAGATAATTGGATAAACTGCTGGAGCACAGAGATTCAATATGTAGTGTCATTTAGCGGCTGCTACGCGGGAGCCTTGATCTTAATTGAAGGTGCAGAAGGGGAGAGCCTTAGAGAAGTCCCAAATCAACTTCTCCTCGCCCCGTAATTAAACACTCGACTCCTGACCATCCTCCAAAGCCTCCGCAGTCGGCCATGGGCTCCGCTAAATGGTTCTCAGCAGTCTGAGCCAAGGGCGGCCCTCCGCCCGTCTCCACGCAGGGCTTTCTTTAAGCAGCCACCTGGGGAGAAGCCTGGGGGCCAGAGCCTCCAGGTCACCCCCTCCCCTGCCCCCTTCTGCCCCTCTCCTTCCTCATTTCCCCTCAACACACTCGATGCCCCTCGCCCCTACCGAGCCCACCATGCCCCTAGAGCAGGGTCCTCAGTGTCCCCTCGCCCCTACCCCCCACTCTGCTGGGACCCTCTGATGGGGTCTCTAACTAGGGCCTCCTGCACCCTCACTTGGAGACCGAGGAGGGACTGCCTGTATCCTATTCCACACATAATCGTCGACGCGTACATTCATTGGAAAACGAGTGGAGCAGCTCCAGTGAGCTAGGGCCAGAAATAAACCACGAGTCCTCACTGGCAAGCTGGCAAGAAGTTATAACAGAAGGGGACCCTCCTCTTGGTAGAAGTTCTGATAGCACCTTGGTCAGCTTGAAGCTCACGGAGAAAGTCCCTGGGCCCTGTGGGTTTATCTCAATAAAGAATGAACCTTGAGATGCTTGGCCAGGAGCGCCTGGACGGGCCTTCTCTTCCCACCATGGCAGACCCTCACGGCTCCTCGGATGGTGGTGAAGAGGGAGGTCCCTCATCCCCGGGTGCGAATTGTAGAATGACAACAGACCATATATGCAGTGGCTAAGAGTCCGGGCTTCTGCTGGCCGACAAGACCCTACATGGATGATCTACCCCCACAGCCCTCTGACTTTCTCTTGGACCCTCCCGTTGACCCTCAAACACGCCAGGCAAGCTCTCTCCCCTCTGAGCCCTTGCACCTGCTCTTCCTGCCGCTGGGATGCTCTTCTCCCAGATATGCAAATGCCTTGCTCCCTAACTTCCCACCTCCTTCAGGTCTTTGCTCAGATGTCACTTCTCACATTAGAAGCTCTCACTGTCTCACTGGTCCATCGACACCCAGGAGGACAAAAAGGCTGTGGTGCATATGCAAAATGGAATGCGCCCAGGCCATAAAAAGGAGCAGCAGCTTACCTCTTGCTACAGCATGGATGGACCTAGAGGTTATTATGCTCAATGAAATACTGTCGCGAATCTCGTCCTGCAAAATTCGTATGCTCTGGCAGGCGTGAGAATAGATTCACATGGAGTACATAGGACTAGAAGAGCCGGGACTACATGACCTCAGAGGGAGGCCAAGAGAAAACACCCGAGTGTGGGCTGGAGAGCGAGGGTCTAGGAGCGGGCTAGAGAGAGCAAGGGGGCCTATGAGTGGACCGGAGAGGGCGAGAGGGCCCGAGAGCAGGCTGGAGGGAGTGAGGGAGAGTGGAGAGAGCGGGGGCCCAGGAGCAGGCGCCCAGGAGCAGGCCCCCGGGAGCGGCAGGAATGCCTTGGCTACTCTCTCCAGAGGAGAGAGTGCCCTGACCCCTGCCTTGACAGGCTTGTCTTGTTTTTCCTGGGCACATTACCTCAGAGTGGTCCTCATTCACTAAGCACAGGTTCGCCTTAGGTGACAGACAGCCAGGAAGGCACATCAAAGGAGAGGTGTGCAAATGGAAAGACAACAGGTTTGGGCTGAGCTCAAAAGGATTAGCAACACCAGTCTAAGGAAGCTAGGCACGCATTTGCATATGGTCTTTTGATCCAGGGTCAGAGAGATTTTTAGCAGGAGCAAGACTTCGCTCTAGGAAATAAGCCATTCTGATTTACCCACAGGAAATGACGTTTTCACACGTGGGGCCTGCTTGCTGTCCCACGTCCCACTGATGTTTCTTTTAGATGTAAAATGTTGGGGCTACATTTCCCATGGTGAGAGGCACGGATCTTCCTCAAAATATGTCAGACAGAAAGACAGATGCCATATTATTTCACCTACATGTGGAATCTAAGGAACAAAATAGCAACAGACTCATCAGACTCAAAGATGCAGAGAACAGACGGATGGTTGACGGGGGTCGGGGTGGGAGTGAGTAAAAGGATGGAGAAGTTCAGACTGGCGGTTACAAGGAGTCAGAGACGCAGATTGCAGGGAACATAGTCGGTAGCATGGTACTTCGTGTGTATGGGGTCAGGTGGGTACTCGAAGTGTTGGGGGGCCACTATGACTGTCTAACCACTGTGCTGGACATCTGAAACTGACACACGATGATACTGAATGTAAACTGGAATTTAAAAAAAAATTAAAGCCAAAAAAAAAAAAAGCAGCAGCAGCATCTCTCCCCACTTTCCCGACTTGCTTCCTCTCCGTGGCACCTGTTCCACCTCACCCACGCCATCTGTCCTCTCCCGTCTCAGACAGTGCGTGTCCCGAGGGCAGGGATCCTGTCTGTTCTGTACCAGGCCGTGTCCCCAGTGCCGCCCAGGGTAGACCTGACTCAGAGGAGGCAGAACGTTTGCTGAATGAAGAGAAGGGAGGATTCAAGCAGCGGGGTACCACGGTCAAAGTTATGTCTCGGCAAGTTCACTCTCAAAGCCGCAACACCCAGCCGGTGGGTGTGAAGAACTCTCTGACCAGGAGCTGGAGGACAGCTTGGGGCCACAGAGGCCATCCAGGTGAGAGAGGGTGGGGGGAAAGGGTGGGTGTGGCCCCAGAAGAGGGAGAGAAGAGAGGGGCAGAATGAGGAGCTACCGAGGAAGAAAATCTGGCAGGCTTTGGAGTAGGGGCTCAACTGTGAGAGGAAGCCAGGAAGAGGCCAGGTTCTTGGGGTGCGGACGGGGGTTGCTGCCATCACCGAGACAGACGCTGTGTGGGGAAGAAAAGATTCTGGGGCAGAGGGAATGGGGAGATGGTGAGTTCTTCTGGGACACACCGAATCTGAGGTGCCCACGGGCCTTTGGGGGTGGCGGGTCTGGGCAGGCAGCGGGAGACGGGGAGGAGCGGTCGGGGGCGAAGACACAGATGGGTCTTCTTTGCACGTGAGCCAGGAGAAAGGGCGGCAGTGGAGAGAGAGGCAAGCCAAGGAGGACGCCGGGACAAGCCATGTGTAAAAAGCTACTGTGAGTGACAGATGTCCGACAGAGAGAGATGAAAGCTGTATGATTTCACTGGTAGGTGCAATCCCAAAAAACGAAACGGAAAGACATCAATGCCGAGAACGGATGGTCACCAGAGGAGGTGTGGGACTGGGTGACAGGCTCCCACACGTACAATGAAGCAGCGGCAGGGGCGCAGCGCGCGAGGCCAATCACACCATCACAGCTGCGCAGGGCGGCAGACGGTTACCAGGCCCAGGGTGGCCATCATGCCGTAAGGCACACCAATGTCAAATCACTGTGTTGTACACCTGGAACTGATGTCATATGGTATGCTAACTATATTTCAATAAAAATATAAATAAAAATAGAAAACTCCTGGGGAAGGAGGGACCTGTGAAGAGTCAGAGGAGCGAGGGCTAAACTTGGAAGCCGTGGGAGGGACTGTTGGCAGATGCCACTGTGGGGGGGGCGGCGTGCAGTGAGGGCAGACCTGGCAAGTTCCACCTGGTCTTGGCATCGGGAAGGAGACCACGATCTCAGCCGGGACAGGAGCCGGACGCAGACCCTGGTGGGCCGAGTGCAGAGGGAGCTGGGGAAGTGGAAGCAGCCAGGGCCGCTGAAGCTTTGGGCACCTGGGAGAGAAGGGAAGGGCAGAGATGGATGGCACCCGGAGGGACGCTGGGACAGAGCTGCAGGAGAGAGCTGAGCCTGCCAGCGTCCGGCAGGCCGGGGGGTGGGGAGGAGGAGGAGGAGGTGCCAGGGAAGGTCATGAGACACCACGGGGCCTCTGAGGCTGTGGTTGTTTCCATAAGTGAAATCAATGTGGTGTGAGGCTTTCTCAGCTCAATAACTTATTAGCAACTTTTAATTACTGGGGTGTAATTAATTCATCCCAAGTACAGCAGTTCTGTGAAGCGCACCCCACGTGCTGAACTGATGACATTCTCCTACTTCTGCTCACACCAAGACAGAACAGGTTGTTTGAAACCTAGAGGAAACACCCAAGGCGCACACAGGTTTGTTTTAAGCTGCGTTTCCGGATCCTGGGAGCAGACACTAAGAGAGGGGACACGGAGCTCCACGGGCGCTTGCACGGGTGCCGGCTGAACCTCTGGGGGAGGCTGCGGGACGGCGGATAGTCCCTGACAGTTCCCACTGGCCCTGGGGGTCTTGGGGGTGTCTCTGGCCAGAGCAGCTCCACCTGATGGCCCAAAGACTGGGGTGCCAGGGACCTGTCAATGCCACAAGGTCAGACCTGGCATTCTGGTCGTACTGGGGTCCTCAGGCCTGCACAGCCTTTGTCCACAGTGCACACTCAGTGATGTCTACGGAGCCAGGGGCCTTGGAGGAAAACGACCAGACCTTTTTCCGTGGAGGTCAGAGTGAAGGCCAGGAAAGGTGCTGGGTGCAGACGGATTCCTCTGTGAGGGGTGGGAGAGCAGTGGGACCTCTGGGTGCAATGTGGGTGGGGCAGGAGTGGAAGGACAACTGGAAGAAAACGGAACCAGGAGAGGGTTTGGTGGGTGGAGGCCAGTGCTAAGGAGCCAGGCCAGGCTGAAGGAGGGATCCCCCCTGAGGCCCTGTGGCTCTGTCCCCCGCTCTCCTGGCAGCTCTGTATCCCTGAGGGGAGAGGGGGTGGCCTGGGGCTCCGCTGTCTGGAGGTTCTGTAGGTGGGGTGGCTGAGCCAGCTTTCCAGGAGGAGCCCCAGGAGAGCAGGGAGGCCCAGCCCAGCGCCATGTGGCTCCCCCAAGCGTGCCCTGCACACCAGGAAGCCTCCTGGGGAAAAGCATGAAACCTTTCATCTGCTGTGACCTTGCTGCGCTGGACAAACAGCCCCAAAGCGGTGTGCGATTTTGAAGGGCCGGCCACAGTGGCAGAGCTATGACATGGGGCAGGGACTTAGTGCCCTCTGGGCCTTGAGGTCCCTGTCTGGGAAATGGGGAAGCTGGAGCAGCTCACCTGACACCCGGGGTGGCTTGAGGTCACTCTGCCTGGCCTGGTGCATGGGCCTTTCTCAGCTCACCCTTGCCCACCATCTGCATCTGCCCCCAGCTGCGCCTGCCCTGCAGGGTCTGCGTTCTAACCGCTGGCCCTTCCCTGGGTCTGCAGCTGCTTCCCGCCTGCACCTGGGGTGCCCTCTTGCACCTTCAAGATGCACCTCAACTGTCTCTTCTCCAGCTCCTTCCCTAGACATCCCCCTGCTCACATCAGGTCCCTCCCTCAGGTTCAGTGGACAGTGTCTGAGAGTCTTTCACTCACTCCAGAAACCTCTAGACCTGGCATCAGTTCTCGGTTCTCCTCCTCTTTCTCTAGCAACTTGCTGGGTGAACTTGACTGGCTGGTGACTTCTCTTTGCACAAGGCGAGGCAGCAGGAGGTGATTTAATGTGGTCACATGGAGCTCAAATTCCAGCCACCCGTTCAACACATACCAGGGCCCACATTCTTTGCTCGCCTGGTTTGCTCCCTGGAGTACCCGCCACCCCGACCTCTTAGCCTGAGTACAGCATGGTCACACATGGGTAGCGGTCTTTCAGCCTCTTGCATCTGTCCCTTGTCGAATGAGCCCTGAGGTTTGCAACGACATCACCATCAACCTGCGTGCTGTCGATTCTGCTTAGAGCATTCACTACGTGCACCACTCCTTGAGGTAGGTCCGATTACCATTCCTATTTTACAGATGAGGCAAGTGAGGCACTGAGAGCTTGCACACCTTCTCCAAGGAGGTGTGGTGTGGCCCCATGGTGGAGGAAGCTGGTGCCCTGGAGCCTGCCTGTGCCCCACCCCCTGCCCCACAGCCCCTCCCTGCTGGAGGGACTCCTCCAACGGAGTGAAGCCCAATCCCCTGTGACTCCAGCCACCATCAGGGCCTTGTGCCGGCATCCCAGGCACGCACCTTGGGAAGCTGAGTCCCCAGCTGGAGTGGTGAGCAGCCTTCACTGGCAGGGCAGAAAGACTTGCAGGAAGTGTGGGAATGCCCTGAAGGCCTGAGGCTTAATTTACGTTCCTGAAGCAACACAAAGTAACAACAGGAAAAAAGAAATCTCTTTAGGAGCAAAGTCCAGATGCTCTGCTAACCTGCAAAAAAGGTTGCGTTTTTACACATGTTTAGCAACACTTAACAAAAGAAGATTTGTTCGTGAGCCAATAGTATGTTAATTTTTTGTCAAAAATGGAAATTATTTCCTCTGATTTCATGAGCCCGGGAACCCCGCTCTGAAGTGCCAGAGTGCACCGGCAAAGAGCATGCAGGGCCAGGAGCCTGAGGTCCCTTTAGAACTGAACCCCTCACAGGCTCCTCCCGTCCTCAATAATTTCAGGGTTGGCTTGGAACACTGCCCAACATGACATTGCATCGATGGGGTAACACACCCCTGGCATGGTGAGTGACTGCTGAAAGGCAATCTTTTCTTGAACAGCGTAGGAGATAAAGTGTGGATTGAAAACCGAGTCCGAAAAATAATTTTAAAAGCGCCAACTAGTACACAAATAGGAAACCATGTCAGAAGAAAACTTAAAAAAAACTGTATAAGAAGTGAAAGTTACAGAGAATTCCACCCACTCTCTTGGTATTTGATAGGAAGGACAATTGTGACTAATTTTGCTACAAGAAAGGGACGCTGCCTCCCGCATCCCTCCAAATGCCCGAGTTTGGGCAGGAGACCGCGCCGGGGACTGCAGGGAGCTGGAGTCAGGGTGGCACAGGTGAGCTGCGGCGGTGGTTTCCAGTGCAGCTTTGATTTTCCCACATGCTAATAATCCCTAAGTGATGTGATATTTCATTCCGAGGTCACAAGGCATCCCATTGCCATGGCAACTGCAATATGGTACCAGCATTTCTCTTGTAAATGGGGCTGAGAAGGCTGCCTGTCTCCCCTTGCAGAGTGGCAGGCACTGTGTCCCCACACGGCACCGAGGCGACCCCCTCCCTTCTCAGCTCGCCCTACCCTCCTCTCCCACAGGACTTCTGAAGGCAGATGAAACACCAGGGAGTAAAGTCGTAACTTCTCTTTTTGAAGGCTGGTAGGATTAAAGAATGGAATGTAGATGATTTCAGAATTTTCATTTGCATGAGAAAAAAGGTGTCTAAGTTTCCTGTATCATTAACTCTCTGGAAATTTGGGACAACGAACAAATAATCCTCAAGGAGCTCATGATGGCATTAAATATCCCACTGCAGCCTCGGTTGGCACTGCAGGAAGCTGCCCTCTATGCCCTCTTTTCTTCCAAGACAGCCACCCTCACCCCCCGCCCCCCGCCCCAACCCTCCAGGGCCTGGAGCTGAGCCTGCACCTGAGGCTGTGGAGGCGCCTCCGAGGGGCCGGACCCAGGGCCCGGCCTGCAGGAAGGGCGTCTCCAGGACAGCATCATGCTGACTTGCAGCGCCCTCCACAGTCCACACTCCGCACTCTGCCTGCCACGAAGCCGCGTGGGCCCAGACCCGTTCCCCCGGCCCTGCTGGGCAGAGCCCTCACCCCTGCCTCTGGGACCCTTCACAGTCAGGCCTGCCGCTTCCCGAGGCCCGAGGCCACGCTGAATCAGACACACAAGACAACAGCTGTCGTCAATACTGTCGCAGGTAACGCACCCGGCAAGTGCTAACTGGTTTCCGTGTGGCGTCTTGTGTACTTTTCCCCACAGAGCAGGCTGGTCCTGCCAGAAACTCCATCTCACAGCTGAGCAAAGGCCCAGACGGGTGGAGTCATGCACCCAAGGCCACACCGCAGGGGAGGGGCGGGGTGGGGCTGTGACCCCACAAGCCCCCTTTAGCATGTACCCGCCTGGGTGGGGATCCACCAGCTCTGTGAAAAACTCAGCGAACGGGAAGGATGTGGTGGAAGAGGCCCACCAGCACGAAACAGAGCCCCCGCCTGCTGGTCCGGCCCCATCCCTCCTGGGTCTGCAATGGCTGTTTCCCCCCCTGCCCCCCGCCCCCCCACGAGATGAAAGATGCTGTTTGAATACCCGACGGTGGTGGGGGCTGGGGGGCTGGGCATACTCTGAGCAGAAATGAAAACCATCCGAAAGATGAAATTCGGGGGATATTGGGAACTGGAGAATGAAGCATCAGCCTATAAAATTCAACATGCCCAGTAAAGCTAGGGCAACTGGTCAAGTGTTCTGGAGCTCCCGGCTGCTGGGGACTCAGCAGGCACGTGGCTGGGCAGCACTCCCAGACCAGGGACATTTGTCCTGGGCTCATTTTGGTCTCCTTTCCACAATGTGCCTCACGATTTCTAAAGCAGCTCAGCATTAGCATCATAGCACCGCCGTGACCATGTCCAAGACTGTTCCCATTACCGGGTAAACTTGACTTTCCAGAGCCTGAGTGCAGGGTGAGTGGAGGCCGTCTGGCTTCCTCACCCAGGTGTCTGGGTAGCTGAGGGAAGCAGTGTTCCCATAGCCTTGGAGGGGCCTGACAACCGGTGCTCTCATAGCCTTGAGACTGGGTCCGACAAACTGTTCCCTAACATGAATTGGCTCGCATGCGCAGAATTGTGTCATGTTATATAATTCCTAGCATTGTGCCAGCTTTGTTAAACAGGCAGGGACTCCCTGCTGGGGGAGATGATGATGAGAGACACGCCAGGACAAGGTGCCGTGCTGGGGAGCAGGGGCCATGACATGAGACATGCCCATAGACACACAGCTTGCAGCGTGTGGCGTGCCCCCCACCCCCGCCCCGTGAATAAAGGCATGCCAGACATCCCAACAGCTTCGTGAATACTTTTCCGTCTGCATGAACACCATGGACTTGCCTGGCCTTGAAGGGTGGCCACACACCGAGTCCTCCAGGGCTCCCTGCCGCCACAGCCTGTGGGCGCGGGGGGCGAGCTGCCCTTTGCAGGGGTGCAGGTGGGACAGGCCTGTGCTCCACTGCCGAGAATGTGCCCACCACACCGTCCTGGGCTTGGGGGCTGGTTACAGCGACCCCCCCTCCCCACCCCTGCAGTTCCAGCCACTCAGAAGTCCTTTGCTGTCACTGTTGCAGGCACTGGTAGGCTCAGTCCCAAGTCTTCTCTTCCCCTCCCTACCCCGCCCTTACACCACCCACGTGGGGTCTCCCACCTGCACGTCCCCAAGCTCCCATCTGCTTGCATGTGGCTTCTGCTGTCTCCTGTTTCTGGACTTGTCCACCTGTGGCCATTGGGGGTCAGGACTGCAGATATTCCTGCAGGCCGCGGTGTGCACCGTTCATCAGGGCCGCAGCAACGCAGGAATTTGCATTCCGACTCATGTTTCCCAGCACCTGTGAGCCAGTGAGTGCCTGCCTGCTCAGTGTCCGGCACTGCGCCAGGAGCTGAGAGTGGACCCGGGCGTGAGGAGCCACAGGCCCCGCCCCAGAGGCTCGAACCCTCCGCCGGGAGCTGCCTCTGCCCTCCTTTCTCCTCTGCCTCCACCCCAGCACCAGCACGAACGCTCTGGCCCATGCAGGGCCTTCCTGTCTTGCTCGGGGTGTGCATGGAGCCCTGTTCTGTCAGTGACCACCCTAGGCCAGAGTTTGAGAGCCTGCCGTGCTGGTGCCATCTGGCCGCATTCTATGCACAGCACGGCCCCCTGATGCATGCGACTGACTCTGTCCAGAGGGGTAAACATAGGCCCTCTCAACAACTCTGGGCAGGGCCCTCCCTGTGTGTGAGAGAGCTGGCACCACTGTGTGCCCTGGCTCCTCCCAGACACGTGTGCCACACCAGCAGCGCTTAGCTGGGCCTCCCTGGATTCTGCCTTCCGAGGGCAGGTGGCCACAACTGGCCCTGCATCTCCAAAACGCCACTGCTGCCGCGTTGTCAAGGCTCCAGCCTCCCTCTTCCTCTACTGCCCTGACACTTTAACCTGTACGCACCCCAGTCAGGGGTCAAAAGGGCACTAGAAGGAATACCCACACCCCAGATCACAGGGGCACGGAGCCTCCCTCCTACCTCTGAGGAAGCAGTCCTTGGTGCGCACGGCGGCGATCCTCCTCCGCAGCAGGCACGCGGCTCGGTGGAGCTCACAGTGGTTCTCATAGAACCTCCCGTCGGAGCCGCACACAGGCACGTAGCGGGGTCTGCAGGCCTCCAGGCATCGGCACTCGGGCTCCCCGGTCTCCCTGCTGAGCGTGCACCTGCTCCCGCGGCGGCACAGCGTCTTCCCACAGGAGGCTGGCGGCACGTCGTGGCCGGAAAGCCCTGCCAGGCACACAAACACGGAGGGTCAGCTCCGGGCACGCAGGTGGGGCCCTGGGCTTCCTCTGGGGCTTGTTCATGTTGGGTGAGCAGAGGCTCCGTTTGCCTGTGAGCCAAGGCCGGAGGCTCAGGGGGCCCAAGGGAGTCCCTGCCCCTCCAACAGGCTGTGGCTGTGGCGTAGAGCTCAGTTTTGTTTTTTTTTTAAAGATTTTATTTATTTATTTTCAGAGAGAGGAGAAGGGAGGGAGAAAGAGCAATGTATGGTTGCCTCTCACATGGCTCTCATTGGGGACCTGGCCCGCAACCCAGGCATGTGCCCTGACTGGGAATCGAACCGGGACCCTCTGGTTCCCAGCCCGCACTCAATCCACTGAGCTACACCAGCCGGGCTAGAGCTCAGTTTTTATGGCTGGATCACACTGAACGTCTCAGGCACGAGCCCTGCCCATCTGGGAAGGAGGAACACAGTGGGGCTACAAGGAGGGCTTTTCAAGAGACGCCCCCACCGCACGGCAGGGAGCATTGCACACTTTGGGGAGGCGCCCTGAAGGGAGGAGGCGTGTTGTGCAGGGAGTGAGGGGTGGGTGGGTAAAGGAGACTGTAAAAGCCAAGCAGGGAATTCTGGTCTGATACGTTAGGCACTGGGATGGGGAGTCTGGGGGGCACTGCGGAATCTCGGGAGGACATGTAGAGTAAGGAGAAAGTGGCACCGTCAGTGTTCAGGATGAGGCGGGGAGGGCCGTCAGGGCAGGGAGGCCAGAGGTCGACCTTTTCCTTGGGGCGGAATGGAGCTCTCCGGGGCACACGCCAGCACGGTGGCATTGGCAGCCTTTCTCCACCGCCTGGTCCCTTGCCGCTGTGGGCAAGAAGCTAAGGACCTGGAAACGGCAGCTGCCATATTGCTGGGCGTCCCCGCCCCCCGACACAGGCCCGTGATGGTCTCAGGCCGTGGTGCCCAGGGCGCAGATGGCAAAGCAGGCAGGGTGGATGGCAGAGCGGCTCGTGCCGAAAGGGTACGCGCAGTGAAAGGCCAAGCAAGCAGTGCCCGCCACCGCCGCACTCTGCCATCGAGGGCAGGAGACTGGCGGGCAGCCACGTGGCATTAGTGGCAACAGATGGGACGTTGAGAATTATAAAGGGACAGCAAAATACAAATGAGTGCAGATTTTACAGCCACAGAAATCTTTGCTTTTAAGTTTTAATTAAATCTCCAAAATACTCAGCAAAACAGAATGGCCCCAGCACTCAGGACTGAACCTACAGCCCCAGCTCCGGCCCCATGGGATTAAAATGTCTAAGAAAAAAAAAAAGAACTTTCCCTTTCTTGATTTCAGTTGAGTCTGCTTTTCATCATTATAGATTTGAAAGGAAAAGAATCAGTTATCGGTAGATTAACTGCTTGATTCAATAACTCATTTAAATCCCTCCAGCCTTGGCAAGCTAAGAAATATTGACTTTTTCTTGAATCGTAATAAACTAGAAGGTCAGAATATCTCCAGGCAGTGTGAAAGCGCAGGCCCTAAGTGGCGCGTGAACTAACTGGTCGCAGGCACCGCAGCACCGTCTTCCCAGCAAGATCGCCAGGCTGGGTGGAGGGCGGCTCTGGACTGGGCGCCACCCCGTGAGGTGTTGATGGCTGCGTTGCCACCAGGCGTGTTCGCTTCTCCGGGAAAACGGGTTACCCAGAAAGCACTTGCGGCTACTAGAAGAAACACAGCTCTAAGAACATCTGCACTTGACCCCTTCCCTGTACAAAGCACTGCCCTTCTACCACTATTTTAATAAACTTCGTCCAGTGACGGGAAGGCCCTGTTTGGAAAAAGCCACAGAGCCAAAGTCTCTGAACCGCGGGCCCCCTGCTCTGGCTGTGCCGCCCGCCCAGACTGCGCGCTTTGCCCTAAACCTGCTCCAACTCACTGCGGAGTCTATTTCCTCTGAGTGCCCCTCTCTGAGTCCTCCTGCTCCTCTCTCTGGCCTCAGGAGACCCCACAGGGTCAGGGCCTTTGTCCTCACATGCCCCTACCCCAGGCCAGAGGCTGAGCTGGCGGGGCTATGGCGGGGGCAGCTCCGAGGGGGTGGCTCCCTTGCCTCCTCCCAGAGCGGGGCAGGAGGGAAGCTGGAAGGATGGGGCAGGAAGGGGAGACACCTGTCCTTGGAGGGGAGCCTTCTGGAGTCAAGAGGTCTTGACTCTGAAGTGGCAGAGCAGGCAGGGGCTTCAGAGACCACTGACTCCAGCTTGGGTAGTCAGAGGAAAGCCAGCTCACCCTGGAGGAGGGGTGCGCCCCCACTCCCCGGCCCTTTCTCCTCAGAAATGCCTGCATGCCTGGGTCACAGGACACGCCCGTGAAGGGCAGCACCGTGTGCGGTGCCTCCAATGCCCACATTTGTGTAGGTGCGACCGAAAACGTGCCAACCCAGGACGTGGATGGCGTCCAGAGCACTCAGGTTCTCTCTGACGGGAAGCGGCTGTCCGCAGACAATGGGGTCCTGACTGTTTGCAATTGGGGTAAAAGTAGCTTTAACGCCTTGCACGTGCCCTTTCCAGTCTGCAGACAGCAGGCCCCTGATGAGCGAGGAACGCCCTGCACAGGGATGGTCTGGGATCCCGCCTACCGCAGCCAGCGGGCCAGCGGCGGATCCTCATTAACAAGCCCCTTGTCAGCACTTCCTCCTTGTTACTAAAACAGGATGAGTCTCCCACTCCTACCAGGACGCTGATAAAACAGTAATGGGAAAGGTAACCAAGTGAGACCGCCAGCAACTGCCTCTGGTATTTATGAGGACAACCGTGATGCATGAAAAAGATAATGTGTTTAATTTGTAGTCATAAAGAAAGTCGTTTACCTGGGTTAGCAACTGATCATCATACTGCATAAGCGGCTTTCCACACTAATTAAATTTACGAACATGGTCACAGAGGGGAATTGTTACAGGGAAGTGACGGCGGCCGGAGAGGCAAGCCCATTTGTACCAGTCGGTGCTGCAGGCTCCTCCCGTGACTCAGGCGAGGATTCTCCACGCGGTGTCACGGACCTGGCATTGCCAGCGTGGCGTGGGTGCAGCTGTTGGAGGGTGGCCGGGGCCAGCCAGGTAGGTGCCACCCCAGTGGAGGGACCAGATGGAGATGGTAAGTACTCTCCCTTCACCCGGAGCAGGGGGCCTCTCCCCCTGCCGACCCCACTAGAGCAAAGATGGTTCTGTAACTGCCTCCTTGGCACAGAGCGAGTGAGTGTGTGCGCCCCTCACAGGGATTGTGCCCTGAATCAGACACGACAAGAAACCTGCCAGCTTTCCATGCTGGGACATGAATTGCCTGCAAGTGTGTTTGCCCAGCGCACGGTTTCTGTCTAAGAACTCGTCCTGGGCGTGGCCACTGCGGAGAGCCCTGCCCCTTGCTTGGCCTTGGGAGGTCCCACCCAGGTCTCAGTCCACAGTACTGTCTCAACTTCTTCCTGCAGCCCCTGGGGCCCCAGCAAAGGACTGGGGCGACGCCCCCACTGCCTCACCCCACCCCACCAGAAAGCCACACTGGAGTGACTTCTTGGCTCTAAGGTGGCCGTCCACTCAGCAAGGCCCAGCGCAGGTTGTGAACCAGGGACGTGGATGCAGAAGGCAAGCACTCAGCCAAGAACCAGCCACTCGAGCACTGACAGTCTCACTGCTGCCTGCCGTGAGCCCCCGCTGGGTGTGGCAACGGTCCCAGCATCTGCAGACAGAAGGGACTTGCACAGGAAGCAAGCGCCCATCCATCAGCAGGTGCAACTCGATTTATAGGTTTTATTTTCCGTGCATCCCACAAACAAACCCACCAGGGAGCTGCTGCCCACATCCTGGGTTATGGTCAGGCTTTTTAAAGACCTGAAGCCAAGGACGTGCCTTTAGAAGAGCAGTGTGTGCACAGAAGTGTGCAGATGTGTGGGGTGTGCCACCCGGGAGCTGCAGGTAATGGTCTCAGGACTCCCCCCCCTCCCGACACAACCCATGCTCTCAGACATGCCCAAGGTGGCCCTAGGACAGAGTGTCTGGTCGGCTCCGACTCCCTCGTGCCTTGGATGTGGCCGCGGAGTTTGGGTTAGCGTGAGAGCAAGGTGGAGACCCAGCAGGCCGGCCAGTGCAGTTTCCACGCCCCATGCGTGCAGGTGGTAATGACGGGGCACTCAGCAGGGCCCGCCGGCCAGCTCTCCATCCAACCCATCATCCCACGAATGTTTCTGGAGCACCCCCATGTGCCAGGCCCTATTCTAGGTGTTGGGGGCACAAAGTGGGTAAGGACACTGTCCTCAGGACACTCACACAGCGGTGTAGGAAGACACACAAGAACATGAAGAGGAAGACAAGTAAATCAGACACATGTGGGCAGGAGGGAAATAAGCAGGGGATGAGTGGCCAGCTCTCATCTGGTGGTAAGGGAAACCTCGGGGAAGAGGTGAGATTTGACCTGAGACCCAGAAGTGACAGGTAGAGCCTGGGACAGGGGGGAGCAGAGCAGCCCGGGGCCCTGGACCCCATGCGCAGAGTGAGCGGGCCAGCACCAGGAGAGGCCGCAAAGTCCCGTTCGGAGATCTGGTTCACCAGGCAGACCCGGGCTGCAGGGGCTGTGACCGCAGAGACACAACTCTGCTCTCCCCGCTGTGCATGTGGAAAGTGGGGCGACTCTGGTTTCCTGGAAGCCTCTGTCGGCCCCAGGGAACCGAGTGTTGGCAGGAGGTCCCGTCTGTACCCCGGCTGGAAGGGGCTGCCGCAAACACTCCCGAGGGCCAGAAGGCTCTCGGCACCTCCCAGGCTGCCCGTGGGGAGGATGGCAGCCCCCCTGGGCTCTCACCGCTGGTCACCCTGGTGGGAACCTTCACATCCTCTGGGGGCCCTGGGTGCTGGGGCTGCTCCAGGTCCACTTCTGCCTGTAAAGTCTTGTTCGCACTCAAGTATTAGGAAGAAAATCTGTAGTTCCTCCCAGAGGGAAGCGCATTCCCAGCACCTAGGCGACAGGGCAATGCTGAGGGTAGCGCCAGGGCCAGGCGCCAGGGCCAGGCACCGTGCCCAGCACTTAGGTACATGCACATGCTCGTGGAATCTTCCTCTACAGCTCTGCGAAGCAAACACACAGGCCTCGCTCTGCTGCGCGCGCCCGTTTTACAGATTAGCACAGAGGAGTCAGGCAGGGACTTGCTTATGGTCAGACAGCAGGTGGGCTGCAGGTGGTGGGCTCTAGATTTGAATCAGCCTCACTCCAAATCGCTCAGACTTGGATGGTCTGCTCAGCCGGGGACAGGGTCTCTGCCTCAAGGGACGTGTGCCGGGACGGTCCCAACGCCCACGGTCTGAGCGTCTCCGATATTAAGATGTATCCGCCATCAGCACGCCTGGCCTCTCACATCTCTGCCGCTCACACCCCCGAGAACGGGCAGCTCGCAGGCCAACGACGCTGCTCCCCCGGGGGCTGGGGGCTCGCAGTGCGACAGGAGGAAGCTCTGCTTGGATCTTTGAGCACCTCAGGCCAAACCCACCCTGGCATGCATACACACCTGGCCACCCTCCCTCCAGCGTAACGTCTCTCGGCTTCAATGTCTCCCTGCCCCCTCCCCTGCGTTTTTCCCTGAAATTGCCCAGGTGACTGCTGAGCAGATGCGATGTCCTCCCAGTGACCACAGAGCAGAGCCCAAAGCAAGGTGATTGTGTCGGCAGAATTTTGTCCAGCTCTGAAAGTCCTGACCAAATTCTCCAGGTCCCAAACCTTAACAGAGACATACGGTCACCCATTGCCGGGAGGTGACGTGACCTATCACGTGCATTGCTCAGCGGTCCTAGACTGCCTTCGGACAAACTGCTAAGTCAAAGTCAGAAATGCCTGGAACGTTGGAGGGAACGAAGCCCCTTAGCTGGTGGTGGGCCCTCACCTCTGCCTCCGGGGTTCGAATCTAACCAGCCGTGGGCCAGACCGAAGCATACGCCGGGTTCCCGGGCAGGGCCTGTGGAGTGCTCATTTCCGCCTGCAGGTGGACACAGGTGCCAAAGATACTTTTCAAAAACGTAAAACCATGACGCTCAGGGGAATATAAGGTGCACCCGTATTCAAGACTTTTTGGACTTCTAGTGAGGGGACCTGCGGCGGGTTGAGGCCAACTCCCAGGAGAAGCGGAGGGGTCTGTGGGGGCGGGAGCCAAGGCCCGATGAGACACACAATAGCTTAACCACCGCAGGGCAAGGACTCCGTGACCTCCATGGTCATTTTTCCATCAGAAAGAGAATATGTGCCTTTACTGGAAACAAATCTACAGCTCAGGTGTGACTGCACAGCCTGGGCCTTTCATCAGCAGGAAACAGCAAGTGGGACAAAGATGTAACCCCGGCCCAGGTCAGGACGTGGTCGCTGGGTGGCTCTGTCCACAGATGCTTCAGAATGAGACTAGGAGGACTTGCCACCCTCCCTTTGCCTTATCCCGGAGCTTCAAACAATGCTCTTAATACGCAAAGTGCCTGCAGTGACAGAGGTCACCAGAGTAGGCTGGGCAGCCCCTTCCTTTGGAGCCCCCAGCCTTGCTAAGAGACCCCAGAAGGGAGGAAACGAGACCCCAAACCACCAGGCTCAGCTTTGCTGAGACAGATGAGGACTCTCATGCGTCCAAGGCACGTGGTGGAGTCGGCCTGTGTGTGAGCTGCTGATGCGGGGCTGCTTCACTGTGGAGTGCGCATGCTGCATCCAACCCATCCCGGGCTTGCAGACACGCAGCTGGGTTTCAAGCAACACGCGGTTAAACCTCGGTACTGGCTCCTGGCCCTTGTTGGCTTTGTGGCCCAGGCAAGCCCCCTACCTTCTTTCCCCTCTAATTTAAAAATGAGAATGACAATGGCTTGCTGCTTGCAGGATCATTCTGAGGATGAAACAAGATAACTCATGGCAAGAGCTGGGCACACAGTAAGTGCTCAATTAGTGCTGGGTTAAGTATATAGGACTGGGAGAGAAGAAGCCATTTGGCGTCATTGATGCTGCTGTGTATGGTGTGAGCTGGGCGGTCTGCAGGTGGCCGGCCTCAACGCGCAGGTGAGCACCTCTGGCAGCAGTGCGGACTGGTTTAAAAGGCAGATGTGAATCGGTGCACTCGCAAAGTCTCAGAGAAGAGCTCCCCTCGCACCCTCCCCTGCTCCGGGGATTTGCTTGACCAGGTAGACTCTGCCCAGCTTCTGAGTGGCGGGCGTCTGAAATGACACATTCTCCAGGCAAAGTGACCAGAACTGACCTGCAGCCCCAATTCTGCAGGTTCTGCTCAACACCTCGGTGGTTCAGGCTGTCGGCAGGGCCCTGATCTGCCCGGCAGGCTGGCTCGGTTTCAAAGGCAGCAGTGGGACAGCCCGGCCCCTGCAGAGGCCTAGGCCCGCTCCCCACCTCAGGTCCTGGGGTTTCTCTTCCCTCTGGGTGCCTTTGCTCTGCTGTGCTCTTTCCCTCTCTGCACTGCGTGATGACAGCACAGCCACCTGATCCGGGACTTCTAGAGCTTTCTCCCCAAGGCCCCCCACAGGCATACTCCACTTAACCAGAGCTCCCAGGCTGAGGGCCTGGGGGATTTCCCCAGCTGCCTACCAGCACTCAGTGCTTGTCACTGCAAAGTGGGGATCCCCTGCTCCTCTGGCTCCTCAGACAGAACACCGGCCCTGGGGCAGGGCCCGCGGCAGCCAGACCACACAGTCACTCAGAACCCGGGGCCGGGGATGCGTGGTCTCTGTGGGTTCAGGACGAGGGCCAGATTCTACTTATGCTCAGAGCTTGGCACAGGGCCTGCCTGGCACAGGTGAGGAAGAGGCCAGGTGGGAGAGGGAACCTGAAAGACGGTGACGGCACAGTGCCGAAACCAAGACTGCAGGCTCGTTCTCTGAAGTGAATGGTTTTTTAAAAAAAGATTTTGTTTATTTTTAGAGAGAGGTGAAGGGAGGGAGAGAAACATCAGTGTGTGGTTGTCTTTCACACGCCCCCTACTGGGGACCTGGCCCGCAACCCAGGCATGGGCTCTGTCTAGGAATAGAACTGGCAAACCTTTGGGTTTGCAGGCTGGCGCTCAATCCACTGAGCTGCCTCAGCCAGGACAGAAGTGAGCGGTTTTAAAGAAACGGACGCGAGCAGTAGAAAGAGCGGAGTAGACAGTACTGGGGTGAGAGGCTGCAGACCTGAGCATGTCACAAAGCAGGAGCTCAGTTTCCTCATCAGTGACTGGAGGAGCTTGTAGAGAGATTTCTTGAGATGGAAAATAACCCCATGCCCGTGAGTTTAGGGTGTGTCTAAAGCCCACCTTCTAGCTTCTATGTCTTCTGGTTGGAACGACATCGCTTGTCTTCCTCTTTTACCTCTGGTTGCCCTAGTAAGTGATCTCAACTGGCTCCTGGAGGGTTATTTCCTTCTTGGGAAGAAAAGCTGCATAAAAATGTGAAGCACAATAGGAGTTTTGCCTTTGGGACAGTGTCCTTTACAAAATGGTTTTGTTCTGGAGCACTTCCCTCAAATACATTCCTCTCCCCAAGTTCCTGTTCTTTGCCTAAAGCCTTTGTGTCTGATTCTCTGTCACCGGAGTCCCCATTTCTTCTCCTGGTACCAAGCCCCCCTGACACTTTCTCTGATTCCTCAGGGCTCCCCGTGTCTTTGAGGTGGGGGGCAGATGCTGCTGCTCTCGTGGGTCTTCACTCTCCCGCTGACGCCTCATTATGTGGGTTCTTTCCTGCGTCTCCATCAGCGAATGATTCAAGGCCATGACACCTCGGCTGCCTCCAATTATCTCAAGGATTATTGTGGAGACACTCACAATGTGTGACCCACGGGTGATGATGCTTCCCACCCCTTTAGACTTATGAGCCCCGAGGAGATGCCACATCCTTCTAGGGCCCTGTACCTGCTGGGCAAGTGCTGCCCGAGGTCAACACCTGGCAGGTCCCTCGTCATAGAGGTGTCTCACGACCGCAGGTAACAACTTTTCCTTGTTATTCTTGTAGAGAAGAAAAAAGTGGAGCTAATCAGAAGGGTGTCAATTTCTCCTCCCAAAGATCTGCCCTTTTCTCTCTGTGAGATTAGCAGCCATGAAAATGCAGCCAGATAATGTCCAAACCGAGTTTAGTCACAGAATTGAACAGATCATTTCATTTCAGTTCCTCTCTTCTCAGCTCCCATTCTCTGGCTTGACTGAGCCAAATAGCTTCTGAGGCCTCTGGCATGTGGGCCTAAGGCTGGAGGGTGGGGGCAGTGGGCTGGCTCTCTTGGGTGGGCTGGGTCTGCTCTACCTCTGGGACTAGGGGCCATGGGCTGACCAGAAGGAGGAGGCTTTTTCCAAGTGTTTCCACAGGGGCAGACAACCTGCCCACTCCCAGACCAGGGCCCTGAGGGGCAGCCACCCCCCATCAGGCACCATTGTGGGACTATTACTGCCTTATGTTACTTGAGTGTCTGAACTTGAGCTCCAATGAGCTGACAGAAGAAAATAACCATTTGTATATGGGTGGGGGTCCACGCTCCAGAGAGGGGAAGAGTGACTGGGATGACGACATCAACAGAGACAACCAAATATCAAAACTCTAGAAGTGAGTGTAGCGAAAAGTGGGTTTCCAAGAAAACCACAAGTTTTGAACAGAAAGGAAACCAGAGGAATTTAAGGAAAGAATGGTCCCTATTAATGATCAAGTTAGTGACGCCCGAAATCAAGAGGAGGGCATACCTCAAAACCCAGAGCGAAAATAGAAAGAAAAAGTCCTCAGACACATAGTCATTCCAAATTAAAATGTTCAGGAGAAAGGAAATGAGGAAAATTCTTTCAATAGATCATCATAAATGGCCAACCACTGTTCCACCTGAAATCAGGAGCCAGACAGGGAAACTTGTCACCATTTTTTTATTTAAAAAGGAAGGATAATAACACAAGAAAATAAAATAATTAGTAAAAACTTGGAAAGGGCAGCTAACAAATATCTCTTTTTACTGATTGTGTATCTGTATATTTAGAACACCAAGAAACTAGTGAAAAATGTTAAAATTGGAAGAAAATTATGATGAGGTATTGGACAGATGATAAATATGCCAAAGTTAATCATTCTCCTCTTCATTAGCAATAACCATTTGGAAATGGAAAAGGGAAATATACTCTACTCACAATAATGGCAAAAATCATAAAATATTTATGAATAAATTTAACAAGGAAGCCATAGGACCGATATGAAAAAGACTGTAAAACCTTATGGAAGGTCATAAAATAAGATTTGAACAAATGCAAAGACATTTCTTATTCTTGAGTGGGAAACATTACCATAAATTTATAAACTTGAGGAAATCCTTTTGGCATTGGATGAAATGATTGTAAGAAGTTCATTTGGAAGGAGAAGTGTCCCCAGATAACCAAGAAAAGCAAGAGAAAGGTTGGTGAAGGGAGAAGTGCTTTTAGCAGATGTCAGAATGTCAAGCCAGGGAGCTGTTGTGATCGCATCAATGAGATATTGATCGAGGAACCAACAAATCAATGTAGATCTGTCAGGAGAAGAGAGAGAACCCAGAAAAAAAAATCCTGCTACATGTGAAAATTCGCTGTGTGACAGGGGGGACCACTGCATTGGGAAAATGACAGTCACTTGATAAATGACTAGCTAATCCCCTGGAATGAAATGACATTGGAACCCTATTTCACACCACATAAAAATCAAATTCAAATAACTATAACTATAAATTATTCTTGTTAAATACTGAGTAGCGATGAAAGAACGCTTATGTACTTTGTGGGGAGCATCAGCGTTAGAGCACAAGGGACAACATGGACTCATCTGCCCGCTTAAAGAAAAAGAACAGTTTTGTTAGTTTCAAAATCTTCCTGTTTCTGATTCCATTCCCTCACTTCCGCTCAGAGGGAACCACTCTCCCGAATTCTGTGTTTATTACTCGTTTGCCTTCTGTGCTGTTTGAGCTCATCTTTGCACCTCTCCTCAATCTACTGCTTGGTTTAGATGTTTTTGCACATTATATACATATAAAGGAACCAGACTGGGTCTGTGTGTGAAGACTCAGTTTAGTTGCTTTTAGTCTGTTTTGTTTCATCCCCACCTCTGCGCACACCGGTGACTTGCTCATTTTCACTCACAGTGTCCATTGTGCGCACCCACTATTGTGGTTTATTTGGTCTACGTTAAATTGTTTATTGCCTTTTTCTACGGTCCTCTTTCTTGTGTTTCCTTATTTTGAACTGAACCCTTCACCTTTCTCTTTTTTGTACTCATATAAAAATTAAATATACTTTTTATTATTCTATCGTTGAAAATTTAAAATTTTAAAATGGGTAACTCACCCACAGTCTTAAGTTCACCAGTACTTCACCCTCCACATGAGAAACCTCAGAACCTATGGGCTTCCATCACTCCTTCCCTGCCTGGCAATAGTATGCGTTAATTCTATCTTTAGTCCCCACGATTCCTTCTCATGCCCCAAAGGCTCTTAGTTATATGTGTCTAAATTGTCCATTTTACCCTTATGTTAACGAGTTATTTAGGCTGTGTAAATAATTCTGTGTTCACAGGTTTCCCCCTCAGTCAACACTGGATCCCTTGTTGTTTCGTTTCTGCTGTTGAGACAGTCAGCAGGCAGCCTTCCCGTTCCTCATTCCTTGGCAGGTGATCCATCTTTTCTCTTTGGATAATTTGAAGCTCTTCTCTTTGGTTTTCTGCAGTTTCTCTGTGATGTAAACGTGTATTTCTTTGCATTTATTTGACTTATTAATTCACTGGATTTCCTAGAAGTGAGGATTCTAGTCTTCCACCCGTTTGTGAAAGCTCACGGTCATCTCGCTTTAAGTATGATCTCTGCTCCGTCATTTCTCTCCTTTTCCCCAGGGAGCTTGATTAGACATACGTTACAAAGTCTCATTCTGTCTTGATATCTCTTATCTCTTCCACATTTCCCGTGTTCGCTTTCCTGCGTGATAGTTTTCAAATGCATCTTCCAGCTCCCAAATTTCCTCTTCAGCTTTTTCTTATCTACTCTTACCCTTTCCCCCTGACTTTTTAACTTTGACTTATTATTTCTCGAGGTTCTATTAGGTCCTTCACAGAGATGATTGGCCATTTGCATAATCTCTTGATTTTCCATCAAACTCTCATTCTCTTAAAAATATTAAACATACATTATATTCGGTGTCACCTTGCCATTTATAGGCTATGCTGGAACTTAATGGTCCTTCTTTAACATGATCTCATATTTCCAGAAACTGTACCTGTGGAAGTTTTTCGAGGCTGCAGTTTGAAGATGGGCTCGTCTGGATCGAAGCAGGCACCCGAGGACTCCGCTGTTCCGGGTTAAACCAACTTTCACACCGGAGGTTTTTCTGACTGCCCAGGCAGTTCACGTCTGGGCTGCCATTCCTTGGAGGGGTCAGTGTGTGGTTCCACATTACCAGGCGCCTTTCTCCCTCTGCTCAGTGACCAGATTTGAGACAAGCATGCGGTCTTGCACAACCTAGGGACTGGGTGGGTCTGTTTCCTGTTCGCCCCGCCACTGATGTGTAGCTCCCAGGTTTATGTGGGGTGTGCGGAAAATTTTCCAGCTTTTCTGCAGGGGCGGGCCTTGGGGTTTGTCTGTGGTGCCCTGGCTCACGCAGCGCGTCCAAACCACAGCTGCAGCTCCCCGGTCTGGCAACAGGCCTCCAGGGAGAGTCAGCTTCCCAGTCACTTCTCTGGGTTCTCGCTCTCACTTGCTTTTTCACCTGCTCAGTATTTAGTATTTTTCTTCGTTAGCCATCAGTTAAAGGAAAGAAATTAAAAATAAATAAAAATAAAAACCTTGCCACGCAGTCCCCGGGAAGGCCGCAAGATCAAAAGCAGCCTTTTTGCTCATGTTCAGTCTCATCTTCCCTCTCACTGAGCGCCAAGAATAAATTCCTGTTGCGGGTGACGGTGGGGAAAAGAGCTTTTTAAAGCACATCAATGCTTAAAAGGATTTTAAAAATATTTATCTGCCATGTTGCCAGAGGTAGAAGTCAGATTAAGACTTTTAAAAATAGAATCCAGCAAGGACGAAGCACTTGGAGATGAAGGCAGGGACACTGTTTGTGCCACACAGCCCTTCGGTCCCTCCGGGGGCGACGGAGCGGCCCCGAGGGGTGCTGACTCAGGAGGGCGGGCTCAGGGCACGGTGGCCTGTTTTACTTTTCCTGAGTTCACCTGCGTGTTTGAGCAAACAGAAACTCTTCTGTTTCCAGGAACTTAACCAACAAAGAGAAGTCTATTAATGGGGTGCAGTGGAGAAAACAAAGGACACAGTGGTCACCAATAATCTGTTCCCCTACCTGCACCCCAAAACCCAGAGTGGGGCCTCCTGGAAGCAGACCTTCCCTCGACTTACAGATGAGGCCGGAGCCAAACACGAGGTCAGTGACTGCCCCTTCTGCCCCACTTCCGATAAGAGAAATGGAAAAGCGCGCGCTGAGTTGGAAGCAGCTTCCTAGTCAGCACTGCTTGCTGTAGGTGGGGGCCACCATAGTGGGGTCTCCGGCCAGCTGTGCTGTCTGGGCTCTGGCTGATTTTGGTCGGAGCCAGCCTTTTCTGACAGGTCCTGCTCTCCAGAGGTGGTGGCATTGGAAAGGGGGGCTTGACTCCCGTTGACATGTTTCTGCCTGAGCCCCAGGCAGCAGTCACTCTGGACTAAGCATCGGCTGCATCTTACTTAGAGTGGCAAATCAGGCAATATTAAAAACCGAAAAATATCCTTCTAAGCAGGTCATATCAACCAAAACAAAAGTATCTTTGATTCGTGAAAAGCACACTCTACACAGGTCAGAATGACGCCTGCTCTTTCATTCCAAGCAAAGAAAATTCTAACAATGGTTTATCTTCAGAAATTCATAGCTAAGAGGAAGGCGAGCAGAGCGCGGTGGTGGCCCGGGGGGGGGGGCGGTGAGGCCCTCACAAGGAAAGGGACGGAAGGGACGGTGGTCTTGTTGGTTCTGGTGGACAGCCGCGTGGATGATGGCAATGTGGGGTTAGGACCGGCACAGTCAGGTGGCTGTGGGGGGCGGCAGCCTGGTAGGGGTCAGGAGATCATTTATATCTGGGGAGCCCTAGCGACAAATAAACATATTGAGAAAAATGGGAGCTAGGTTTCTCACAGAAGGAGGGAGTTACAAACATGAAAATGGGGGAAGCTGGAGTGAGCCCTGAGGCTGGCTGGGTTGGCACTGGAGGTGTTGATGTGAACCATGCTTTCCAAGGTCTGTATGTGTGTCTATGCATGCACACGCATGTGTGTCTCACATCCGTTCTCTGAGAGGACCTGAGGACAGGACAACCACAGGAGCAAGGAGCACATTTAACTCTCAGGTCTTGGCTTCTACACGCCGTCGACCACTGAGGGAGCTGATGCTTTGTGAAGAAGTGGCTTGTACCAGGGCGGGAGCGGGGAAGAATAAGAACTGTCCGGAACATCTTATTGTTGCAGAAAGGAAGGAAGCACGTAAAGAATGATGGGGCATGTCAAAAGGACCCAGACGCCGGCTTGAAGATGAGCCCACTGGCCAAATCCGGGGTGTTGGGCGTAAAAAGAACCAGTGACGGCGCTGGAAACAGCAGTATCCCATAAATAAAAGTCCACAAATCCACACTGAGTTTCAGAAAGTGAGCAAATAAACTGGAAAAGAAAAAACTCTTCCTTAGAGTGGAATGTCAGCTCATAAATGTAGAAGAAATGAGAGCATTAGAAAAATTTCGTTGGGCTATCATGATGTGCTAATTAATTCAGGAATAAAAAGAATCCATAACTAGTAAAATCAGTGAGGGAAAGTTAGAAGAACACCAGCATACTTACACAGTCTCAACGTCTCTCATGACGAAGCGCTGTTAACGTTAAGGGAAAACGGCAGCCTGGCGGCGGGGAGAGCTGCCAGGTGTCCCCGTGTTCCAGCGGTCGAAGTTGTCATCGCTGCCGCAGGACGGCCAGCTCGGCACCTAACCGGCCGGCCGCAGGGACAGAAGCTCGGCGGGACGTCAGTGACATTCTTGCCCAGACTCACAACCGCCGTGTGGTCATGCGGCAACTCCAGACAAACCCAAACCGAGAGGCATTATTGAAGTGGCTGGCCTGTCACCTGCAACATGCTGAGGACAGGAAGGGCCGGAAGACCTGCGCTGGGCTGAGGGCAGGCGGCAGCCAGGTGTGGCGGTGGCCTGGCTCACACTCTCTTTCTGCGAAGGACTTCATGAGGACAGTTGGCAAAACCTGAGTGGAGGCTTTGGGTGAATGGTATAGGAGAATTCTCCGTACTCTTCTCGTAACTCTCCAGTGACAGGAACAGCACTGGAGAGAACACGGCACCTAAAGTCTCCCAGACAGATTTCTGCTTCCGGCTAGGACACAAAAGTTGGCAAAATGCTGTTGTTCCCATTGTTGCATCAAGAAAACACCAGATAAACTCAAATTCATATTTTTAAAAAGTCATGGGATAAAGAAACATATATCTAAGTGAACAGAATTCAGAGGACAAGCCTTTCACAGAACTGAAATATACAGTATCTGGAATAAAGGATTTATGAAACGGTCTTTAATAAGAGTGAGTGCTAATTTGACACAGCAGAGAACAGGATGGTGAATTCAAAGACAAGTCAGTGACGCAAAAGGCCCAGACGGAGACACACAGAAGAAAAAGAATTAAAAAATGAGCAGATCATTAGAGACCGTGGTGCGGCATCATCTGAGTGCTAGGAACACGCGGGTGACTGGCGTTCGCGAGGGCGCGGAGGAAGAGTCAGGCAGAAGGAGCATTTGAAATGATGCTGGCTAAAAATTTACAAAGTGATGAAAGACATCAACTTAATATTCAGGGGCGGGCAGTGACTTCAAGTAAATACAAAGAAAATCCCAAAGGCAAAACCATTGAGAACCAAAGAAAATGAGAAAATGTGAAAAGCAGCCAGAGAGAAAAAGAAACATGGCCTTCAAGAAAACAATGATAATGACGTTCCCTTCTCATCAGAAACGATGGACGTCAGAGACAATGAACTAAGCTCCCACTTCAAGGAGAAAGAAAAAGAAGAAAAAAACGAGAAGTAGAAGGAAGAAAGAGATCAGAGAAGAAAACACGCCCCTGTGCGTGTCCCGTTCCCCGTACCTCTGCCAGCACCTGCTGTGGTCAGGCTGTTCTTGGATTGCAGCCCTTCTACCAATGGGTGTATCACTGTGGTGTTAATCTGCATCTCCTACTGCCTAACAACGGGAGCATCTTGTTACTTGCTCTCTGTAAGCTTTATCCGAGGAAAAAGAAGGCCTATGCCCACAAAAGGACATGCACAGAACTATTCACGGGAGCTTCATTCATAACAGTCCCAAGTGGAAACACCCCTCACGTGCGCCGACGGGAATGGCTGACCGGCTGCGATGCGGCCACAGGGGGAGCACCGCTCCACAGCAAAACGGAGCGAGCCACACCAGCCTTGCAGACAGCGCTGAGAAAACCTTGCTGAGTGACAGAAGCCAGGCGCAGAAGATTCCTTGCCGGGCAGTGCGTAGTGCGCTCACACGAAGCGCAGGATCAGCTAAAACAACAGTGGTGAGAGGAGCTGTGGGCGCCCGTGTGTGGGAGGGTTGACTGGAAAGGGACTTGTGATCATTTTCTGGGTGACAGAATGTTTTCTGTCTTCATTCCAGTGATGGTGCCTACACTTGTCAAAAATCACTGACGAAGATTTATGCATTTCACTGCATGTAGATTATATTTCAGTTAAAAATATTTGCATCCAGGTTTTCCTTTTCTTTTTTTTCCCCAAGACAGTACAAGATTAAATGATTACAAGAGAAAAAACTTGAGAAATCTTTTGTCTTCCTCCCAGATGTTACCTGGTGACCAGGGCTCGCACCCGCATGGGCTGGGTGGGGGGCCCTGGCCCACTCTAGGTTCTGGGGGGTGGCGGGGCCCCAGCCAAGGCTCCTGTGCTGAGTCCCTGGGGGACCGGATGATGTCACACGATGGTGCCAGCAAAGGAAACCAGGTCTGGCAGTGACGCAGAGCTGCACATGCCTCAGAGGGTCACAGAGTGGCCCCGGCCGACCCTCCTCTGCGACTACAAGCAGGGCTGGCTTCATGGGCACAGGCCCCCTGCACTCAGGGACCCTGCGCTGAGGGTTTAATGCTCTGGGGTTGTGGTCTTGAACTTCTTAATGATCACCTTTGGGTTTGTGCTGTGTACGGGAAGACTGCTGGGAGAGTGCAGGTGTGCATAAGCATCGCTGCCCTCACCTGCCCAGGATGGCTCTCGGCTGCCTGCTTCCCACCCCACGGTGCCCTGATTGGCCTCCCCCATTCACCCTGCTGCCACCCCCTCCACCTTAGGCAGTTAAGGAGTCGCAGGGGAGGCGTCTGCATTCTGTCGTTGCCTTCCACCCCTGCCCGAAGCCTGGGTGGGGGTGTGGGTAGGGAAATGTTTGTACCCACACCACTGGCATCTGAGGACGGGGCACGGTGCTGACTGTCCCTGCCCCAGGCTGATGGCACCATAGTGTGGATGGCGGGGGCCCGCGCTCATCTTTAGGGCAAGTTCCGAGCACCTCCTGGGGCAGGGGTTTTGTGAGCCCCTGGGGAGGCCCGTGTGCAGGGGGTTGGGACAGAGGGCTCACGGAGGGTGAGACTAACTTCTGTGCCCCTGTCTGGGGCTATGTTTTCATTTTGTTGTGGGCCCCGCACACTCTGGAGCCAGTCCTGAACTCCCTGCCTGTTCTCCGTGCGTTTCCTCTCGCGTGACCTCAGGCCAGACAGCTGCGTGTGTGGATGTCCAGCTTCCCTGCTCGCTGAGCTCTTTATCTGCTCTGCTGGCTGCCTTCTACCAGATGGCCTCAGCCCTGACTGAGGGCGATGATGGCAGGCGGGCCCTGGGAGCAGAGCCATGTCTGATGCCTGATATAGTCTCTTCCGGAATGACCCCTAAACGGGAGGATCATAAGTGGTCAGCTCAGGACACAACGCTGAGCAGAAGGGGGCAGCAAGTTGGGTGGGCAACAGTCCCATTCATTCGTTTAAATGTCTATTGAGCACCGTCGTGTGCTAGGCCCTATTCTACGTACTAGAGACATAGCAGTGGACAAAATACCCAGCATCCCTGCTCCCACGGGGCTTAAATTCAAGTGAAACAGACAGACAGAAAGTGATCGATGCCTTGAAGAAAAGAAGCTGGGAAAGGGGATGAGAAGTAAAGGGGTGAGGGTGATTTAGAAAAGGTGGTCAGGGAAGGCTTCTCAGAGGAGGTGACCTTTCAGCTAGGACTTGCAGGAAGTGAGAGAACAAGCCAGAGAGGATCTGAGGACAGACCAAGTGCCAAGTCCTTGCAGTGGGAACAAATCCAGTGTTTTCAAGGAAGAGCAGGGAGCATGGCTTGCAGGAAGGCGAGGAGAGCGGCGGGAGAAGAGCTGGGGAGCAAGGCAGGGCAGAGCCTGTGGGCCCTCCAGGGGCTCCGCTGCACCCTGAGTGCAAACTCAAGCTGCTGGAGGGTTCTAAGCAGGATGTGATATGACATGATTTATGTCTTTAAAATGGATTCTGGCTGATGGGTGGCTAAAGGAGAAGCCAGGAGAGCAGCGTGGGAGGCTGTGGGAATCACCAAAGCCAGCGACGCTGGTGGCCTGACCAGGGTAGCCCTGCAGGCAGGAGTGGAGGGAGTAATGTGCTGTTTCAGGCAGGGCTTGCTGGTGCAGCCTGGGATGATGTGAGGGAAAGAGGGGGGTCAGGAATGAGCTGCTTATCGCTCACCGAGATGGGGAGAATTGGGGATGATCAGGTCTGGGCGTAAAATCAACGGATTGGTTCCAACCACGCGAAGATTGAGACTCTACTGAGTAAGTGCCCACCTGGAGAAGATCAGGGGCTGCTGGCAGTGTGAGCCTGGAGATTGGGAGGGAGGTGCGAACTGGAGACAGAGATTCGCCAGATCTCAAAGTCATGGGACTCGATGACATCACCCAGGGAGTGAGTCCAGCTAAAGCAGAAAAGAGTGTTATCCTAAAAAATCATTCTTGGACAATTCTCAAGGGTGGCAATTTGTAAAATTTAACAACTCCACCGCTGCATTAGCAAATCTGTGTTTAATTCGAAAGCAATGTGTTTAATTAGGCCATTCAGGCCACTGTAAAAGAAATGCTTGCCAAATGTATTTTCTTGCACCTTTCCACGGTACAAGGCGCCCCCCGCCCCAACCGCAGCCAGGACCGAGAGGACCACTCTGGTCGCCCGGCCCTGGGTCTGCAGCTCGCAGCGGGAAGCCTCAGTGCCCAGGATACAGGTTGTGGCTGCCGGCTCCCCACAGCCCCTCTCCAGGTCTGCTCTCCTTTGTACAGCTACTGTTTGGGGACAATGAAGGAGAAGGAAAAGGTCCCCTGGAATCTCTGTCATAATAGGTGGGAGCTAGCACACTGGCTTTGTTCTCCAACTGCACAAATTCCCGAGAGACTTGCTTCCCAGCTGCGTCTGGATTCCCGTTAGACCGCCTGGCACCGCTCCCCTGGACGGAGGTTGTGGGCACCTGGGCGCACTTTCGCTGGCAGAAGTGTCAGCCCTGGGCCCGCCCCAGGGGCCCCTCCGGCGGTCCCGCCGGAGCTGGAACGTGCACACCTCCCTCCCCAAGGGCCCTGCTCTCTGACGTCTTTATTGGACACATTAGAGACAAGAAAGTGACATATTTAGACGAGTTCTGCAATTTTGGTCACTCAGGTTATGGCATTTAGAATGTCCAGGAGTCACCTGGGCTCCTTCCAGCTCCCCCCAGTTTGCTGGCCCACCTGTCCCCTGTCGGTGATGCTGAAATACTAACGGGTGAGGTGACAGTGTCCTCAGAAGGCTGGCCTGACAGGGAAGCTGGCAGTGACCAGGTGGCCCCCATGGGCCATTCCTGCTCAGAGCTCACCGTGGAACCAGCTATTCCCATACCTAGGCTGACTTCTACACCACACAGAAGGGACAGCACACGGCAGTGGGGCCACAGCCTTGGGCTCTACATCTGGAAAACGGCAGCACAAACCTTCCCGTGAGGCTAGCGGAGAAGAAGACATGCCGTGATGAGCACAGGGTGCCACACAGCCTCTGGCCCACGGCGGTGCCAGAAAAACGCAAGAGCTGACTCCCTGCCCAGTAAAAAGATAATTCAATTAAAAGCAAATCTGTACAAAGAAAACAAAAGATCCTTTGTACGGCAAAATTTATGTTCTGGATCCAACTGTGTCCAAATTTTAGATTGTGGGTTAATCTATTTCACAAAGTGAATAATGATGTAAAGCAGGGGTGTCAAACTCATTTTCACCAGGGGCCACTTCAGCCTCGCAGTTGCCTTCAAAGGGCCGAACATAGTAATTTTAGGACTGTATAAATGTAACTACTCCTTATCTGTTAAGAGAGAGCTCGGCGCTGCCGCCGGGTAGAAACAAGGTGCCGGCGGATAAACAAGGGGGAGGACCGGGTTCAGCCCGCAGGCCCTGCGTTTGCCACCCGTGCTGCAGAGGGTCTCTGGGCTCACGTTTACTGAGCATTTACTACATTCCAGGCACTGAAAGTATTGGATGTAGATTTTCTTCATTGGGTGATTTGTTATCAATTTTTAAAAACTACATAGTTTTTAGTTTGTGTATGTTTTTAATATTGAAATTTCATTAAAGTAACTTAAAAAAATTGAGCATTAGCTGAAGCCCAAGGTCTGTTACAAAAGCTGCTCTCAGTCTGTCAGGATGGTCTGCCCTGCCTGGTCTTGTTCTTCGGCAGGAGACCCGGGCAAGGCCCCTCAGCTCCGCACACGTGAGGCAGGGCCCTGCCCAGGAAGGGAGCTATTGGAAGGCCACCCTGCCCAGCCCCCAGGCCTGAGGTTAGCAGCTGTCCACACCAGAGGGCTGAGACATCAAGAGAGAGATGTAAAGAAAAAGCATTTTGAATCCGAATGCAGCTCGTCATCAGCAGATTCCTGTGGGGAAACATTTAAGGCCAAACTGACTTCCTGAGACCCTTGTGACTCTGAATTTCCATTGTTGGAGATTCATTTCTTTGACTAGCCCTTCCGGGCTCCTCTCCGAAAGTATAAATCTGAACTTTCAATGACAGCATTAATCAGTGGACTCACTCACTGAGTAATTTTGTGCTCCTACCATGGGCTAGGGGCTCGGTCCTGGGGATACAGCAGAGACCAGGACGGACGGGCCCCGGCCTCACAGCCCTGGCCCGGTTCACGGCACCACACCCAGCATGCACTTCGTGAGCCGTGCAACATGTCCAGCGAGGGGCAGAACCCAGCCTGCACTCTGCTTGTCCGGCTGTGTCCACTGGCTTGGGGCTGAATTTGCCTGGGTGAAGGGACACCATTTTCTTTGCACAAAAATACCATCTGCTTGTCAAACCCGGAACCCAGGACTCTGCTGTCTCAGAGGGCACTTCAGCTCTGACTTACACAAAGCCCTGGAGCTGGCTGTGCTCCTGGTGACATGGGCCTGGACACGTGCCTCAGGGCTGTGACTGCTTCCCCGGTGTCTCCGCAGCCTGCTGGGGTGGCCGAGGTCTCCTCCCGGCCACAGCCAGACTCAGGCAGTGCAGACCTCCGAGGGAGAACAGAGCAAAGGGAGTCCGCGTGTGAAGCTGGGGTGGGGTCAGGGGGAAGCAGGAATGACTCAGGCGGGCTCTAGTCCTCCTGTGCAGTGCTGAGGACCCCAATGGGCAAGCCCCGCTCTGCCCCTGGACCTCAGCCCCCTCCCCTCTGTGTGCGGGGAGGTGGCCCCGGGCTAGTCCTGACGCCCCCTGTAGCTCTCCTCTTCCCTGACCAGTCCACTGTCCCTGAGAGTGGGCCTCCCCTTTCCAAGCTAGAAACTCTCTTTTTTTCAATCCTCACCCAAGGACATTTTTCATTGCTGTTAGAGAGGAGGGAAGAGAGAAAGAGAGAAACGTACATGGATGTGAGAAACACCAATTGGTTGCCTCCTCATGTACAGGGGATTGAACCCGCAACTGGGACATGTACCCGGACAGAAGTCGAACCCTCAACCTTTCTGTCTCCAAGACAACAGTCCAATGGAGCCACATGGGCCAGGTCTAGAAATGCTCTTTTTAAAATTATATTTATTGGTGTAACGTTGGTAAATAATACCACATAAATTTCAGGTGTACAGCCTTACGGTACATCTGCGTACTTGTTTGTAAATCCCATAGACACAGGCCACGCTCTGGGAACTGTGAAGGTTCCTGGTAGGCCCACTCAGAGTGAGGCTTCCCCACGGGGGGCGGAGCACAGAGTCCGGGAGCCTGAGGACACGCAGAGGTGGCCGGCCGCCCCACCCCTCCTTGGGGGACGTGGGTCTCCTGCGTAATGAGCTCTTGTCCCTACACGGGGCTCTGGCCAATGAGCAGCACTGTCCTGCGGGCTCCCGGCTTGCTAATTGCAGAAAGTCCCGGAGAGGGCCCTGACAGGCATCGTCAGGGAAGAAACTCACAGCTCTGATCACCCATAACACAGCTCCCACGGCCAATTAGCCGCCGAGGACACCAAGCTGCACCACGGCGCGGGGGATGACTGATACTGGCTCCGTGCCTCCTGGGGGTGGCTCAGCGGGTGGCCAGGGAGTGGAGGCGAAGGCTGCAGTGTGGGGACAGCGGTGGGGCTGGGAGGTGTCTTCTCTGGCTGAAAGTGTGATTCTTAGCCTTGCTGCTCACCAACCCCCAGGCGGAAAACCTACCTCCTGGAGAACCCCCCAGGCCCTTCTTCAGCCGACAAACCCCACTGCCACCGCGAGGCAAGACCCAAAGTCCAGCTGCAGTGGCTCCTCCCAGAAGTCTCAGAGGCAGCAAGCTGAGATTTCAAGTTCTGAAACTACCTCGTCCTGCCAGCGCATCTTGTCCTGTTCTCAGTGTTCGGTCTCTCGGGTGCCCGACGGCAGGGGAGGGAAGCTGGGTTTCATCGCACCTGAAAACACCCCAGTGTTCACTTCTACCGCTAGCCCACACCGTCTCCTCCAGAGACCCCACGGTGTTGCCAGCGGGAGTCAGCCCGCCCTGGGCTACAATCACACTTCTGCGTTTACCAGCTGTGCGGCCTTGGGCCAGTCACATCACCTCTCTGGGCCTCACTCTGCAGCTACCAAGCAGAAAAAACAACCAGCGGAGGTGCTGGCACCAAGGGGCTGCCCCTGCCCTTGACTCAGACGACAGTGAGGAGGTGACAGTGAGGATGATGATGGTGGGCACTGGTGTGGGCTGCTCCTTACCGGAGCCATCTTCTCAACCACCTGACGTGGCAGGGTCTAGTGTTCCCGTGTCAGAGGCGAGAAGACAGGCGGGCGGAGGGTTCTGCCCAGGGGACCATGGGAGCAGTCAGGCCGGGAGGAGATGTCAAAGACAGGGTCTTTGAGGACAAACTCATGGTTTTTCCAGAACTGCCTGACTCGAAATCATGCCTGTCCTCTGCGTGTGGGTCTCCAGGCTCCTAAACCTAAAGCCACGTTAGCCCATCGGGGTTCACTGTGTTAGGGTTTCTGTGCTCTGTGGGTGCCTGCAGGAAGGAGCGCTGAGCATGATGAGCTCAGGGGGCCATTGCCTGTGAGGCTTCCGCTCCCAGTGTGAGGTCACGGTCCCCGCAAGACCTCCCAGATGCACGAGCGCACTCCACACCAGGACAGACTCAGGGGATAACGTCCCTTCTCTCCTATTGCATGGAAATTAGGTCTGTATCATAGTTCACACATTCTTGTTTTGGGATCTTTGATTATCGATTAATGGCAAGTCATTGGTTACAGACGCACACTGCATACCATCAGCATCTGAGACGTGCGCTGTAAGTACATGCTCCTAATTAGGGCTTGAGACGGAGAGGATTGCTACAGTTAGACAAGGCACTTGTGACAGGCGAGGGGCAATTTTTCCTCGTCCAGGCCATTTCCGAACTCCAGATAGAAAGCTGCCTGGGTGTGGAGTGTGAGTTGGAAGTGAAATTTGCACACTAGGGTAAACTTTACAGGAGAGGAAACACTCAGAGAGAAACCCATTTAGTTAATTGCCTTTGCTTTGCCCGCCAGACTTTCTTCTTCTGAAGGCTCGTCTTGCTCCAGCTTCAGGGGCCCTGTGGGCTGGGGTTCGCTGTGCCTGCGTGCATGTTGCTGCCTCCCAGGGGCTGGGCTTAATGGGAAAGTGGCAATTGCAAAGGTTTCGGGGAGTGGCCCTAGGACAGTGAGGTTTGTTGCCATGGAAATGAGTATAGAGTTTCCAGTTCATCACTGTTATCGCAGCAGGACTTGGGAGAGGAATGGACAAGTCGGAGCTCTTACAAGTTTGGTCACAGAGGCATTCATGAACTAGGAAAAGAGCGGGGGAACTGTCCAGGCCTGCCTTAGCTCGACGTGCATGCCACTTCAGGCAAGCTCATTATATCAAAATCCTCCTCTACAGACAAAAGAGTGAAATACAGCTTTCCAAAATAATACATTGGTGGCTTGTTTCTCCCTCCTGCCTTCCTTCCCTCCTTCTTTCCCTCCATAGACTCCTGATACGCATTTCAATCTGAGTCCACTTAGCAGCGTTAGCGGCAACAAGTGTTTGGGTTTCCCGCTGATTATCCCTGGAAGGTCACGCCCTTAATTGGATGTAGGTATGCCTGGTTGGCCTTGCTCAATTGTGCCTTGGCAAAGCTAGGGAGGGCGGTCAGCACAGTCTTCCACGGACAAGGCTTGGAGGGAAAGGGCACCTGATAGAGACAGAGCACCCAGCAGAGATCTAAGGCCCCGTTCTTCCTGCAAAGTGATGCTGAGCGGATGCGAATCCCTGTCACACTCTTCGGGAGACAGTAGTTACACACAGCCAGAAAGGATGGCTGTTGGGAAGCGGTCAGGGCCACGGAGGGAGGCGAGGTGTGCGTTCTGAGGGAGAGAGTTCTAGGTCAGGGATGGCCAACTTGGGCCACTCACGCCCCAGCTCCCATGGCCGACAGTGGGACTCACCCCCTTCTTTCCCACTGAGCCCAGGTGCAGCTTCTCGATTATCTCGCGTCACTCAGGGCAGACCCTCCCAATAGATCGGTCACTGTGTTGGTTAAGATGGCAACAGATTCCCTGATGCCTTCAAGAGGCAGACTCTAATCTCCCTCCCCTCAAACCTGGTCTGGCTTTAGTGACTTGCTCGACCAACGGCATGTGACAGACAGAACTGGCACTTCTGAGGCCAAGAAGCCTTGACTCTTTGATAAGGGCATCTTGGGACACTCACTCCTATAGTAAGAGCCACCAGGTGAGAGGTATGACTGTCCTGCAGGAAACGTCCTAAGACTGCATGGGTGGAACCTTCCAACCGCCCCTGCCAAGGTGCCAGATATGTGAGTGACATTGGCTGGGACCTTCAGTTACAGCCCAGACAGCAGCTGAACTCCACCGAGCAACCCCAGTCAACGGCACCTGAAGCAGAAGGACCACCCAGCGGAGCCCTGTCCAAATTCCTCACACCAGTGGGAGCTATAATGCAAAGGTCATTTTAAGCTGCTAAGTTTGGGGGTAATTTGTTACATCGCTGTAAATAACCTGAATACCACCCTAGGTGAAACTCAGTGACCACCCTGCCTCTGGGTGGTCAGGGCTCAGCAGGAGTCTTGGGGGCTTTTCTAGTAATACCATAGTAATACTAGTATGTATTGAGTACCAACATTTTGTATGGAATAACTTACTTAGATGTAACATCTCTCCAAGTCGCCATGGACAGACAGCAAAGCCGCATGAACCGGGTCGAACACCGATGGGCTGCCCTCAGGTGAGCATCAGCTCATCACGCCCTTTCTCTCACTGCCACCTCTAAACCCTGGATGAGCCGGGGACAGCTGGTTTCATTGTCTCTCTGTTCTTGTTTTAACAGATGAGGAAGCTGAGGTCTAGAGTCATGATTTGCCCAAGTTCATCCTGGTTAGTGAACCCAGAGAGGACCACTGCCTGCCCAGCGGTTCCCCCACACACCACACTGCCTCTCTAAGTACGTGAGCCAGGCGTGAGCCGTTCTGCTCTCCGTGATGTTGCCCCTCTCCCTCAATACCTGCTCAGCACCAAGAGGATCGGACAACAGCCTGATAAAGGAAATGAAGTTGAACTTTCAAGTGGGCACGTGCTGCCTCAGATTTGCAGCGCAGAACTTTCCAGGTGCTCCTCTGCAGAACCTGCCTCATGTGGGTGGTGTGAGTCCTGGGAGGACACGGCGCTGGGAGCGCTGAGCCAGGTGAGGCACCTGCTGGGGGCTCGGTAAGGGGGGTAAATGTTACACTCACTTATCAACTCACGCCACATTCACTGCCAAACATCTGCCCCGTGCACGTTGCTGATTTTGGCACCAGGGTAACAGTGGTGAAGAGAACAGGCAGAAACCTGCCTCTGACAGCTTTTATATTGTAGCATTAGGTGGAAGCTTCTTTGAGACAGGATGGCTGACTAGGCCCACTTCCCAGCTTACACGATCTATTTTCACACAGCAACCTTGAACTGCACTTGATTCAAATCTACTCACAGAGATAGGACAGATCAGTGTCCTTCGGGGACCTTTAAGTCCAATCAAGGCCACGAACACTAAATCTGGCAAGTCTGATGTGCCCTTGGGCCTGTGGTGTGAGGTCAGGGCCTGGTTCCTGCAAGCAGTCCTAAGGAATGGCGTGTGAAGAGAGCAGAAGGCTGCTTGGGTCCCAGCTCACTCAAGGCCACCCGGCTTCACCACGAGCTCTACCTAGGACTTTTCTGGCTGTGATGTCGGGAAGGAGAAATTACTGGACTGGCGAGGCAAATAAATATATCCAAGCTGCTCTCTTTCAGTGAGCTAAAAGCCAGGGAGGACATCTTGCATGTTCAAAACTGGAGCTCATTGGAATTCACCAAAACCTGGGCGAGGTCCCTGGAGAACTAAAGCTTAATGGTGCTATTTGTTTCTGAAGCAGGGGACACTGCAAATCCATTCCCCCCCACCCCGCCTCCCTCACCCCCCGGTCCACAAGAGTGTCATTTTCTGGTCTGGGAGGCTGCAGAGGGGAGGGATACTCTCTGGCAAAGGGGTACCCATACTAGGGCGGGACACCCCTCCAAGCCAACAGACTTTCCAGAGTACTTGACTTTTTGAAGATTGGCGGTCAGGTAGCCTATCCTGATTTACCTTTTCCAGTTTTGATGAAACATTTTCAGTTTCATTTTCCAGTTTATGCATTCAGCTAGCATTTACTGCCTACTAAGGCAGGGTTCTAAATGAACAGAGCAGGCTGGGGTGAGTCTGTATTCTAGTGGCGGAAGTTTAAGCAACGCACGAAGAAGTAGACACATAGAAAACATGAGTGGTACTGAGCATTCTGCAGAGAATTAAAGTCCGCAGACTTGAACAGGGTACTCTCGGAGGAGGTGACATTCAAGCTGAGACCCGACAGGAGGGCATCGGCTGTTAAAGGGAAGGAAGCATCTCGGGCAGGGGGAGAGCTGGTGCCAGGTCAGCACGGCAAGTGAGGGCGCAAGAGGGGACCAGAGAGGCCGAGAGGGACAGGTTTGGGATGAGTTTGGACAGGCGGCTGGGATTAAGAGGGACCGCAGGGTCCCGGCAAAGGAGAGAGCTTTGCATTTTATGCAAGTTGTGACAGGAAAGACCTAGAAGGTTTTATGAAGGAGGTCACACGATCTGATTTACATGGAAAATGGATCACTCTGGTTGTTGCTTGGAGACTGGCCTGCAACAGGGCAAAAGCCGAGGGCAGGAGGCCAATGAGAGGCTCCAGCGCGTCAGGGTGGAGGATAAAGGGGCTCTGACTGGTGTGCAGCCGTGTGGATGGAGCAAAGTCGGCAAGACTCGGTGTGCTTTGAAATAAAGTTGATAAGACTTGATGGATTAGATGTGGATGGTTAGAAAAATACACGGAACGTTTTCCAGAGAGAATAACTCAACATCTTGGTAACTTTCACTCTAGTCTTTTCCAGCTATATAAACATGCATATGTATTTTCCTAAAGTTGGAATCTGTATATAGTTTTATATCATCCTTTTCACCTTAACCTTTTTTTGTGACTATGTCTACAAGTCAATTTTTAAAGGCTGCATAATATCTCATCATATAAGGCATACTATCATTTCTTTAGCCAATCGCTGCTTGACAATTGGGCTGCTTCCAATATTTCCGCTATCACAAACAAGGCTGCTGTACATAAATCTCCAGGCAGGCTCTGATTTTTCTCCCTTGCGATAAATTGCCTGAAGTGGAATTATTGAATCAAAGGCATTTTTAAAAAAGAGACTTGATAAATAGGTGCTGTCAAATGACTGGCAGGAGAGGTGGTACCATTTTATATTCCCATCGGCTATAATTGGTAGTTCTTATTTCACTTTATCTTGCCCAAACTAAAATTTATCATTAAAAATGGCCAATTAAATAGCCCCAATGCATATTAGTCCATTGCTTTAACTTGCTTTACTTTGATATTTAGGGGGGTTAAGCATCTTTCTAATATTTAATCATCATGCACAGTTGGTGGATGGAAGTGAGTGTGTGTGTGTGTGAATGCATTCTTCATTTATGCCCTTCACCTCCTTTTCTGTTTGAATGGCAATCTTTTTATTGATTACTGAGAGCTCTTTACATAGAAAAGTCATTTCTAACTCCAACTACACCCCCCCTCCGTTTCTCATTTACTCTATGATATTCAGAAACCTGAAGATTTTGTGTCATCAAATGTATCAGCGATTTCCCTAATTGTGCCTTCCTTTCTTGTTTGGCCAAGGAGAGGCTCACTCGCCTGCACGAAAGCACATAAATCCCTGGGTCTGTTGATCTGAGGTCTTTTCTGCCTTGTGCACATTGGAAGCCGCCTTCTTCCAAGTAATTTCAGCAGCACCGAAGGCAGCGGTCTCCTGAAACGCTTGGCGGCCAATGGCGGGAACAGCGTGTGCTACAGTTCCCTCTTGAAATGCTCTCGTGCGTGGTAGCAACAAAGATTTCGAAAAGTTTGCAATAAAGAAATCTGCGTACCTGGGCTTAACGTAGTGCTCCCCAGACTCACTCGACGATAGAACCTTCTTCCTGTTGTGATTATGAAGGCTGTGTAAGAGCGTCTGGGGCAAGTGCTTCAGAAGAGCCTCTCGTCCGCCTGGGGCCCTGGAACAATCCCACTTTTTCCCCGTAAACAAACCCTTCATCGTTCGTCCAGCACCATGCGAACATAACCCGTCTCTCCCTCGCAGCTCTGAAGCGCTGTCCTCACATCAGCGTCCCGTGTCCCACGGCCCGTCTCCGGCCGTTCTGCTGGCTGCCGCTGGCGTGCAGCAGCCTCGCACCCCAGCCGTGCTCCACGTTTCCCTCGGACCCGACAGGCCGCGGACGCCGTGGGTGCACGGAGCTTCTTGGCCATCACATCTTCTGTATGGATTTTTACCCCCATAAAATAACCTCCTTTTTTCTCATTGAATGTTTTTTACCTTGAATTATACTTTGCCTTCAAAATTGCTACTGTTGCTTTCTTTTTTTTGCGTCTTTGACGAATAGATCTTGGCTCACACTTCTTCCTTTAATGTCCTCGGGCCTTACTATCAGAGCTCTGCCCGTGAGAGTCACGGCGCGTGGGGGGCGCGTGGGGGAGGGAGTCTGAGCCTGTGGAGTCAGAACCAGCCGCTCGTCTAAGAGTGAGTCGCTGAGACTAGAGCCCAAGGGAAGAAAATCTGCCAGCCAACAGTTAACGCAGAGAGTATATCGTCAGTGGGTTTTTTTTTTTTTTGAGTCAATAGGGAATGTTTGCTTTTTTTTATTGTGAAGTTGTTCTTTTAACTTTCTTTAAATATTTTTCATTATTTCTGTTACTAGTGTTTCCTTGCTTTATCTTTTTCTTTTATTAGCATTATATTTCCATCTTCAGCTCTATGGGCCAAGTTTTCCTCTTTCTTTCCCTTTCCTTTTCCATCCTTCCTTCCTCCTTTCCTTCCCTTCTTTATTTTTCTTCCTCCATTTCTCTCCCTTATTATTAATGAGTTTTGATATATTACTTTAATGATACATGTTTAACTCTATGATTAACACATTTGGAATCTCCCAGCCCACTCTTTCATGACACAAACTCTCTGAGTTATTCATTTGATTCAATAATCAGTGGGGTGGAGTATGTCAAAGTACATGTTTTTAGTAAGAAAGAGTGGGAAGTTGTCATATGTATTTGAACACTTGTACATCTAAGAATGTCTTTCTCTTGCCTTCACACACAGCTATACCACGGCAGGGTTCGAAATCCCTGGGTCGTAATCTTTTGCTCTCAGAACTCTGCTCAGATAACTACTCCTCCAGTATCTCCTGACATCAATGACAGACAAGAAGTCATTCATTGATTTGTTTTTTTCCCCCCAGGATGCTAGCAGAATTTTTGTGTGTGTGTTTTGAAACCTCTTCCAGAATATGTCTATGGATCGGGCAGGGCTGATCAGAAGGGGAATACATTTTATTGGTGGAAAGAAACCTATCGGGGCTGTAAACAGAAAAGAGCCCGCGATGTCCCTGAGGTTGGGGACACGGAGGTCGGGGACAGGAACGTCAGGGACACGGACGTCAGGGACACTGTGAAGGCAGTGAGATGAAGAGAAACAGACACGGGGTCGATGTGGCGGGAACTGCGGGGGCTTTCACGCGTGTGCTCACAAACAGGACGGTGAGGAGTTCAGGGAGAGCGTTTGGCGAAGCAGAGGTTTCAGTGAAGGCAGAACAGCAGACCTGTCACCCTGACTGTCAGACAGTGGGGCCACGCCCCTGAGCGTGACATGACAGAGAGGCAAAACCCGCATGCACATTAGCCATATCAGAGGAGTTGAGGACGGACAGAAGGAAGGTCTGAGGAGGAGTCAGGGAAGCATTTGGGCTGCAGGCGACCAGTGTGACTTTGTGAGAAATGAGTCACATTATGTGGGCGGGCAAAAGTCAGTTAATAATAGATAATGCAATAGTTAATAAATAAGTAATACAAGAATAAATGCTGTGCTGTGCGTACGAATAACCATGAACCTACTTTTGCCCACCCACGAGAGCTCAGCATCACGAGCAGCTGGAGCCCCACGCACCTTTTCTGTTTCTGCTGCCTGCTCTGGTGGAAGTCAGAGCAGTAATGAATCACGTCCCTGGGAGGTCACACTGTCCCTCTCACTCCACAGACTGGTAACACTGCCTCACAGGACACTGGGACGGGGACCAGCAAAGTGGTTCCTCGTGGCCCGGGAGCCCGGTGACACCTTGACCAGATGCTTCTCCCAGGCCCCGAGGGGGTGGGGAGCAGAGGATGATGGGAGTAGAGAAGGAGTGGCTAGAAGTTTTTTTCCCTGGAACTCTGTGAGCCTTTTCAATCTATGACCTGCTGGATTTCAAAATAAGACATTTTTAAAAGAAGTCTTTCGACAGGATCAGGCCTAAACCTGCCAGTGTTTAGTGACTTGAGTTTCTAACTTAAGTCCATACAAAAGCTATTTTGGGTCTCCAGGTGTTATTGTCAGATGGGAGGTGGACCATCCTCTCCATCACTAAAAGCACATAGCCTAGGGTTACCAGGCTGTTGGGAAAGTTAGAGTAGGCAGAGAACCTGGCCTTCAAGTGCTAACTCACAAACACCGCGGGGAAGCCCTTCCCCCTCAGCTCTGCCCTCCTGGTCTCTGAAACAAGGACTTCGGGTGGGAGGTGGGTTCAGCCCTGACCCTCATATCTGTGGCTGAAAAGACAGCGTCACTGCGCGCTGATGGCCTACCCCTGACGGTTTGGCCAGTCTGGAGGCTCACACTGGCTGAGTGACAGTCTGCGCCCCGTGGAAGACTGTGATGGAGGGGCCAGGCACAGGGTTTTCAGGAGCACGGCCAACCCTGCCCACCCCCAGGCCTGGCACCATCGATGGCAGAAGTACTTCTTTACGAATTCACTCCCTCGGCCGGAAGCCTTGTTCTTGCTGGGGCTCAGACACCCGGAAGGAGTTAGATGGTGATCTAGCCATTGTAAGCTCAGAGAGGTGACTCATTCACTCACTCTAAGGACAGTTCTTGGAGAGCAGAGCTCCCTGGTTGGGGGACAGGACGGGCTGGGGGTGGGGTGGGGGTGGAAGAAAGGAAGAGCAACTTTGACACGCAGGCCCTGATCACGGAAGAATGGAGGGCCCAGCTGGGGAGGGGCACAGGAGACAGCTCTGGACACCTGGGACGCACCCGTTCGCTGAGTCACGGCTGTGTGCTGGGGAGAAGGAAGGGCTCTGTGGGTGAGGCGGGGGCGCAGCAACAGTGCTGTCCACTCTGGTGGCTGCAGGCAGCTCAGGGTACCTGTGAGATGTCCCACCAGGCCCATCTTGGGGAGGGTTGGACTTCCAGGCCCTTGCTTATGGAGAGGATCAAAATCTGCCGGTGGCTGCAGGGCCAGCCCAGTCAACTGGACTGCAGTGGCAGGGGGTGCCCCAGGCACTTCCGTCTGCCTGCCTGACAAAGCTGCTCACGGTAACGTCCAGGGTTTGACCTGAGGCACCAATTTCACAAGGAAGGTTACTGCCTACCCAGCCCTGTGGCTTGTCCCACTGGCAGACACAGCTATGAGAGGTGGAGTGGGGTCGGAGGGGAGAGTAGAGACTGCAGAGGGCCAGGCCAAGGCCCAGTGTGGAAATGGAGTTCTGGGCACAACCTCAGAACCGCAGCCCCGCCCTCTGTGGGGTCTCAGCGCACCTCTGTGAGCCCACCATGGCGACACAGAGAGGAGGCCTATGGGTGCGCATGGCTGACCACGCCCTCCTGGCTGGGGCCTCCTGTCTCTGTGTGGGACACGGTCAGCCCCATTCCTGAAGACGGCAAGGAAAAGGAAGAAAAGGCTCTCAGTGTCAGTGCAACACAGGGCAGGGGTGGGGTAACGGTGCCTGTCTCGGTGCAGGTCCAGAAGCAGATCCTGAGTTAAGGCCTTGAGCGCAAGTAGTCTGTTGGGAGGTGACCCAGCAAACACTGGTACGGGATGAGGAAACACAACAAGGAAGAGGCAGAGGCCAACGCAGGGCACATTAGTGAGCAGGCTATTGCCATGGGCAACAGGGACTCAAACCTGCTGAGCAGGCCCCACGGCTTTGGAGGTAGAACCTGCCTCCCGGTCCACCTGAGGGGTGCAGAGCTGCGGCTTATCTATCCGCTCTCATTCACTGTTGATTGATGGCTGCTTCTGAGGACATAAGTGTCCCAGCATTTCTGACCTACTGGGTGCACTGACCAAGCCTGTCCCCACATCCAGGGAGAGGCAGAGAGCAGCAGATACGCTTTCAGGGGTCAAGGGTGTGGCACTGTCAGCATCTGCCAGTGGCCAAGAACGGTTTAGTAAAGATTTCAGAGAGGGAGGGTCAATGTGGATAATCCTTCACCACGGAGGGCAGGGACAGGGGTCGAGACCTGAATGGAGGCCTGAGGCCAGCGTCACTGATGCACGGAGTTACTGTCCCCGGAAACTGAGTTAGGACGAGGAGCTGGTTGATGGCAAGGTGAGGACGAGGGAAGCCAGGTCTGCGGACTCTCACCCTCAGGGTTGCCTCCCACCTCCCGCGGTGTGGCTGGCCGGCTCAGACGGGTCTCACGCTGACAACCTTGTCGGTGAAGGTCACTGTCTGCCTGGTGAGCCCCGCTTCTCTTTGCAGGGATTCCAGTCCAGCCTGTCGGGGCCTGGGACAGATGGATGCTCAGGGTGGAGTATCACGTGTCTGAGTGGGTGTGGTAGACCATGCCGGTCAGCCAGTGAGCTGCTGGCGTTGTACCCCTGATGGCTGGAAGCTGGACGGATGGGGACAGAGACCTGCTTCTGCTCTGTCACACAGAGCCCAGAGGGGTCCCAATCCATGGATCTGAGCTTCTAACAAGTGCACCAGACATGCCCATCAGAGGCAGGGCCAGGCGGCGTCCTCTTGAGGACATGAGGAGCGTCTCCATGCAGAGTCTGATTTGATGATCTGAGGCAGCAGTGCCCCCTCCTGAGGGCTAACTGGCTTAGGACAGCTACATGTCCGGGCCAAGGGCTAACAAGGTCCCAGCTCTTTCTCCCCCTGTCTGGTTACAAGAAGGTGCAGCCAGACTGCAGACCGATGGCTGAGGCACCCCGCTCAGCCCCCAGTCCTGTCCCTTTGTGGCTAATTGTACAGTCATGACAGTCCACCATTAAGCCCTCAGGTGAGATGATGCTGCCGCTGCCTAAGTCCACAGTAGCGTGGCGTCAGACCCATTTCTACCGAACACCCGCTTCTGCAGCTTTTCTTGAGAGATGTGATGTTGATTTTTAAAAATCCTTTTTTCAAGATTAAGGGGGAAAACCCCTCATCTCTTTTTGACCAGAGTCAATAAAAACATGTTCGGCGGAACCAGTACAAGGCAGCAGGGCTGTTTCCCTTTGATGCATCCTTCAAAGAGCCCCCGCACAGCGGTGTGC